>PVJD01003099.1:0-174341 GCA_004026545.1 Mormoops blainvillei
CTGCGGGCCTGGGAGACGGGTGCGCCTGGGGTGGTCAGGGCTAGGACGTCTCCGTGAGGCCTGGGAGAAGAGGGCGCTCCTGAAACCAGCACACCTAGCCCCTCACACCCCATGTTGCCAAGCCCGCCCTCACCTCGGCCCAGGCTTACACCCCATGAACCGGGCATTTCTGAACATTAAAGACCCAAGGGTTTCCACCTCTTTTGAAATGAGAAGGAAGGACTTTTGTTCCCCAGGCTGGTTTGGAGCTGCCCCGTCTCCCCAGTTACATGGGGCCCCATCAGACTGCTGCGGGCCGCAGGGAGCCACTTGAATGCAGAGGGGAAACCCAGGGCCGGCCAGCTGTGCCCCTGCTCGCGACAGAAATCCTACGGTCAGAGTCCCCCCGGAAGGGGCCCCCAGGCCTGCAACAGCGCCCAGGGAGAGGGTGCGGGCAGGAGTGGTCTCTTCTTCAGAGCCTGAACTCGCCACTTCTTTCTCTTCTCCCATGTCACCCTTTCCCTATGAAGCTGATAGCTTTACAAGAGTAAACTGCTCCCAGTTACTGGGATCCAGTGAAGAGGAGCTTCAGTGGGAGCGGGGGTGGGGGTGAGCAATGTCAGCATTGTTCCATGGGGCGGGGGGCTGCGTTCCACACGATGGCCTGAACACCCCTCCGGGGGTGCCTGGGGAAGACCCTCCTGGAGCCAAGCCCAGACTCTGGGCACCTGGCTGCATCTCCAGCAGAGGGGGTGGCTTCGATGACAACGGCAGAGGCAGAGAGCAAGACCAGAGGGGGAGGCGGAGGCGGAGGCGGAGGCAGGCGATGGGAGGGCAAACAGTGGGAAGAGTATTCCACCATTACCTGGACGCCGTGCGTCCTCAGAACTGTCTGATACTGAACTCTCTGGAGCCATGAGCTACTGTGTTCTTGCAACTGCCATGAGCTCAGCTGAGAACATGTTGAATCCCATCACAACCAAGCGACACAGATGTCACCCCTGGTTTCCAGAACGGAAAGCTTAGACTCGAGGAGATTCAATACCTTGCTCAAATTCCCTGGCGTGGCTTGCAGCCGATGGCATCAAACAGTTTCACCCCTCCCTATACACATGACACTTCTTCCCTCTAGAGGTACCACTTAATGTCCCCTCCTCTGGAATTTGGGTTGAGCCCAGAACAGCTTTGATCAACAGAATGGAGAAGAAATGATGTTCTGAGACCTCCGAGCCTGAGCATTAAGAAGTCTTGGCAGCTTGGGCTTCCTCCCTTTTGGAGCCCAGCCTCCATAGTGAGGGGAAGCCCAAGGGTCAAGAGGAGGGGCAACACGTGCTGCTGAGCCTAGACCAGGATGTAAAATCTTGAGCAGACATGACAATTTTAAGCCACAGTTTTGACAGGGTTTATTATGCCGCAGTAGATGATCCAAACAATCACACAGCCAGGAAGTGGTGGAACAGGGGTTCGAACCCAGGTCCCAACCCAGGTCTGGTAGTCCAGCATACCCTTTCTTACCACCGTCCCCTAGGGCTGACAGCTACCACTGATGTGTAGGGTAGGATCTGAAGCTCTGACTCTTCCCCCTGAGCTGAGGCTGGGCCAACTTCCTTCATGTCCGACATGCAGGGTGGGTGCTCTCAGTCCCCAGGAGCACCGAACCTCAGAACCTGCCTCCTCACGCAGGTCCGTGAACCCCCAGCCTGGCCTGGGGAGGCAAAAAGCTGGCCTCAGGGCCAGGCCCAACTGCCCGGGGTACTGGTGGGGAGCCTGGGAGGCCCAAGGGATATGGGGACCTCATGACGTTTTTTGACCCATTGCTCTCCCCACAGCTCCCCTCCAAGTGTGGATAAAAGTCCCACATGGTGGGAGGAACAGAAGTCAGGAGAGGTCAGGTCCAAGACGGAGGGACTGGGTTGCCCTGCCTGTACCCCTCCGCCCAACCTCCAAGGAGAAGACCTGTTAACGTTCCCCAGGGATCTAAGAAAAGACAGGGAAGGAGCCTATCAGTCAGACATTCCAAGATAAAGGACTTGCAAAGGAGTAACCCCCGCCCCGCCACCACCAAACCTTACCCAGCCCCGACGTCAGGCTTCCTAACTGCACTGCACAGAACATTTCTGAGAATAATCAGCGTCCCACGTAATGCGTGCGTCTCTGCCTCTGGCTTCGTGAGAGGGGCACCCAGGGGACTGTGGAGAGCTTGCTATGTGTGCCCTGCTGTTGGGAGGGGCGCCCTGAGGATCTGGCGGCTGACAAGCCCCGGAGAAACTAACGCTGAGCGGCGAGCGCCGTGGCGGGGGCTGCCTGCTGGGAGCACAGAGCGAGGAGGGACAGCAGGGCCAGGTGCACCTGCGCCCGGGGGAACCTAGTATCAGAGCACAGGGCAGTCTCAAAAGCACTTTAGAACCAGAGCACTGGAGCTGGCAGAGCGGACGCCTGCGCTGAGGTGCAGTGAGAGGTTAGGATGAGGGGGCGGGGAATCAAACGCTCCCAATGAGCTTCTACCCCAGGGAGGGGAGCGGTGCCAGATACGACTAGCAACCCCTCCTACCCATCCTGGGCAGGATCCCCCCACCCAGTGGTGCTGGAGTAGCCTGGGGAGGGGGAGCACGGAGAGCGGGCGTGGAAAACAAGATGGTCTCGCTCTCCTTTGCGGGCCACAGGCTTGCCCCGTGGGTCGGGTTTCGGAGGGTGGAGGCGAGCGTGTCAGTTTCAGGAGGACTTTGGAGTCTTAGCTACTTAGCTACTAGTCATAACTAGACGTTGTACTTACTGAAATTGGGCTTTTGTGCCTGAAAGTGACCTCAGGAATTTTTCTGATCGTGAATGGACTCCCCCAAAACAAGACATCTATCTTAGATTTCATTCAAGATCGGGTGAGAAGCAACTCCACTGAGCAGGTTTGACAAGAAAGTGGAAAAAAAAAATTAAGTTGTCTTCTGATTACAAGGTTCTGTAGCTCAAGTAACTCAAGTGACAGGAAGCATTCTGGCTAATCTAGGCGGAAAGGAATTTATTGATAGGGCACGGGGTTGCTCAGAGAATCCCTGCTGGGAGGGAGAAACAGCTTCAGCAGTTGGGGGCCCAGCAGGGGAACCACGGCCAGTGTAGGCCTCAGAGCCACAGAGACGTACCACCACCTCCTTCTGCCCCCAGGACGCTGGGTGACTTGGTCTTCACTGACCCCCATTCCATGTATTTCTGGAAAGTATAATCAGAGGCCCCCGCCGGTACCCGTGACAGCTCTGTCGGTGGGGAAGGGCCCGAACACAGGACCATGATTCGGATGCCGCGTCCCAGGGCAGGAAGCAAAAATTAACATTTCCTAAAAGGGTGAACCCTTCATTGGTTGACCTTGAAACTGCAGCTTACCTGAAAATGGCCAAGATTATATTTTCTGCCATCAGGCTAACCGGGGATTTGAAAACTAGGTTGTTATACAAAATAGATTATTGTAGGGGAAAAAAGGATACCTTTTGCAGATGTCTGTGAAATTCCTACTTACCCCGGAGATAACGTAAAACGTGAAAAGAAACCAGTCAAGTCTCCTGGCAAATGCTCGAAAAGAGTGGCGTGTCCCCGCTGCCCCAAGCTCACTGCTACCTGTTTCCTGCTTCCCTTCTCATCGGCCTCGGTCAGATGCACAGAGCGCTTGCCGCGGCGGGGCCGACTGGATGTGAGCGCTTCCCGAGACAAGGCTTTGTCTCACTGGCAGGAGGCTGGCACCACGACCTCTGTCTGCTCTCACAGCTCCTGCTCTGTGCTCTGGCGGCTGGAGCGTGTGAGACACCCAGCAGGGACGAGGAGATGCCGGCAGTATGGGGGTGTCACTGAGCGCTGCACCCTCAGTCTTGGGAAAGCACCATGCAACCCTGCCGCCCCCAGTCCCGGACTCCAAGCCTCCTTTCCGGCCCCCACACCCCCGCTCAGGGACTCCGCCTGGGAGGCCCACAGGCTCTAACACGGGCCCCTAGTCTCTGCCCCGCGGCAGGCCCTCGGCTCTTTCCCGCTGCATTTGCCCACCATCGGACGTTGCTCCGCACCGGCCTGTGAAGCGCAGGCAAGTCCCCTCCTCTGGGCTCCACGCTGTTAGGCCACACGCACACCACGTGCTCTCAGAGCTGGCAAAGACCTTCAGAGCGACTGAGCCCCCACGCTCCATTTCAGAGGGGCTGGTTGGAGCGCAGACCCAGCGTTCGTCAATCCCGCTACACCGGTGGTCAGGGGCAGAATCCACGTGCCCCGACCTCCGGACGTGGGCCTTCCTCCCCTCGGGGACACCGAACACACTGCTTCCCGTGAGGCCGTGCCCCGTGGGGATGATGGGCTCTTTCTCCTTCTCCAGCAGGAGTTGGGGGGACCCGGAGCCCACCAGGGACCCCTAGGGGGCAGGGGCCAGCCCACCATTCCGTCCCTAACCATTTTTTGAAGCTCTGAGGTCCCCGGTAAGTAAGACTCCAACACCCGTGGGTGGTAACTCCTTCAGGCAGAGGGTTGAGAACAGTTTCCATGGAGACCGCCCAGGCTCTGGTTTCCATAGCAACACTTGCAGGCGGTTACAGAGCTTCCTATTTCTGTCAACTTAACATTTGCAATTGCTCTGCTCTTCAGGCCAACCTGGGCCTAATATAGGGCTTCCTGTCTAGGATGGGGGACAGACCACGAAGGCCAGAGGGGACCTGCGTGTCACTGCCTTTAGCTGACACCGAGGACGCTTTCTCAGCCAGCAGGCCCTCGTCCATCCTGGCAGCAGAGTGTCCATATACGGAGACAGGCACACACTTAAATTGTGAGGAGACTGCATCTTCACAACACGAGAGGATACAGTCTTCCAGCTCCTGTCTCCGTAGAGAACTGTGTTACGTGGCTTGGAGTATGCTTGCAGAAGAAGTAAGTGCACGGCCACAGAGAGCTATCTTTCAGACAGTTCACAAATGGGGTATACGGTCTCGCTCCACCAACTGCTTCACCCTAATTATAGATCTTGGACAACTTGACACATCAGCACAAATTAGAGTTGCCTCATTCTCCATAATGGCAACAAAATACTGAGCTTAAAAAATATAGTTTCCCAGCTGAGGGAGTTTTGCTTTCAGTTTCTTGCTATTACAACAATAAATATCTTTATACATATATTTTGGTATACTTGTTTGAGTGTATCAAATTCCTAGCAGAGAAATTCCTTGGTCAAACGCATGGCACTTTAAAATTTTGTTTTTGTCAAACCAATTTCCTGCCATCATTGGTACAAGAGGGCTTGAACATACTTGAGAAGACTGGGTAGTATTAACAAAACCAAACCACAAAACCAATCTCCCCAACTTATTCTATGAGACCAGTAAAAGTAGCACAAGAACCTGAAAAGGAGAGTATGAGAATGGAAAATTACAGGCCACCCTTGCTAATAAACATACACCTAAAACTCCTAAAGAAAATATTAGCAAGCAGAACTCAACAGTATAGCCCTCGCTGGTGTAGCTCGGTGGATTGAGCATCGGCCTACGAACCAAAGGGCCCCCGGTTCGATTCCCCAGTCAGGGCACATGCCTGGGTTGCGGGCCAGGTCCCCAGTAGGGGGAACATGAGAGGCAACCGCACACTGATGTCTCTCTCTCTCTCTTTCTCTCTCCCTTCCTCTCTGTCTAAAAATAAAATAGATGAAATCTTTAAGAAAAGAAAAAAGAACCCAACAGTGTAGAAGCAAGGTAATACATCATGACCAAATGAATTATTAATGTTATTCACCACATTTCCAAATTAAAGGGAAAAAATGTGATATCGATAAAGAAGAAACATTTGACAAAAGAATTAAACATCTATCCCTGATTAAAAATGAAAACTAGAGATAGAAGACATCTTCTTTAACCTCAAAAAGAGTATTTTTCCAATATCTATAGCTAAAAATATATTCAAGGTGAATTACCTTTAAAATAAAGAATAAGCCAAGATTTGTGACTATCGCCATGGTACCAGAGCTCCTAGTCAGTGAGGTAGGATAAGAAAAAGAAATAAAAGTTTTAGTTATTTAAATGGAAGAAATAAAATCTATTCATAATCAATATAATTGCTTACGTAGAACAACACCAAAAGGTCCTCAGATCACCTCTTAGAATAAGAAAGGCAGCTTGGCAATTTTGCTGGATCAGTATTCAAAAATAAATTAGATTTAGCCCTGGCTGGTGTAGCTCAGTAGATTGAGCGCCGGTTTATGAACCAAAGGGTCCCCGGTTCGATGTTTCTCTCCCTCTCTTTCTCCCTCCCTCCCTTCCCCTCTGTCTAAAAATAAAATTTTAAAAATGTTTAAAAAAATCACATTTATATATACTAGCAACAAAGAGTTATAAGTATTAATTATAACAACAAGCATAAGGGACTTAAGCATAATCTAATGACAGATCTGAAAAACCCCTACTGACAAAAGCATAAAGCTGTAATGAAAGATATTCATGACCCAAATAAAATATGTTCATGTATTAGGACATTGAATATCATAACAGTTTCAATTCTCCCCAAGTGGATCTACAGATTTAATACAAGACTAATAAAAACCTCAGCAGAGCTTTTTTCATAAAACTTGGTAATTGTTTTTGAAATGCTTATGAAAACAATGGGCCCAAGAATAAGCATGGCACTCTGGGGAAAATCAAGGTGGTAGACTTACACTACCAGGTATCAAGACTAATTTTAAGTGTGCTTACGGCTCAAAGGATAGACCCATTAGGACAGAACAGAAAGCCCAGAAATAGACCTTACACCTATGGAAACATGCATATTCCACTCAATGCACATGGAAACAGACACACTGCAGCTCACTGAGGAAAGAAAAAACGTAAACCAAAACCAAAACAGATGATTATCCCTACCTCACACCATACCAGAGAATAAATTCCAGGGGATTTTTAAATGAAATATACAAAACTTTAAAAAGATTAGAAGGCAATGTAGGATAATGTCTCTTTAATCTTGGAATAAGAAGGATTTCTGAAACAAGATGCAAAAAGCTCTGACCAAAAGAAAAAGATGGATAAATTTGACATTAAAATAAATAATTTCTGCTCATCAAAGAAACCACAAGAAAGAGAGAAGACAAGTCACAAACTTGGGTAAAATATTTGCCACACATCATTGACAAAATATATAAAGATTATATGAAATATATAAATATACAAAGAACTACCAGTCGGTAACAAGAAAACAAAGCATCCAACAGAAAAATAGGTCAAAGAACACGAACAGGTGTTTTATAGAAAAGGAAATTTGAGGTAGTAATCATGGGAAACTTGCCCCACTTTCCTCAGAAAAATGCAAATTAGACCTGTAACAAAATGACATTTTACTCTCAACCCATTGGCAAAAATAAAAATAAAAAAAATCGATCCAAAGGGTTGTTAATATTAAGTGTTGGCAAGGGTGTGGAGCAAGAATACATAGGCAACACAAGTGGGAATGCAAATGGGTCCAGCTCCTTAGAGAAAACATCTGGTAGAACGTTAGGAGTTGAACATTTGCATCCTGTGTGACCCAGTGATTCCATTGCTAGGCATGTAGAGTAGAGAAACCTCACACAGATGCGCCAGAAGCCTCGTAAAAGAAATGCTCACTAAAGCATTGTGTTAGCTAAACATCAAAAAGAACCCAAATATTCATGGTCAGGAGGCTAGATAATTAAGCTCTATATTCACGTAACTGACTGATCTACATAATAGTACAAATTAGTTAAATATTATGGGCAACAAACATGAATCTTAGAAATATAAGATTGAGGGGGGAAGTTAGAGAATAATACATGTGTTACTATGTTTATAACGTTCCAATCCAAGCCAAACTACACTAGGGATTCACAGATACATGGAAGAATTATAAAGCAAACCAGAGAAAATCAGGATAGAAGTTATAATCAGCCTGGACTGGATAGTATAAGGAGGTTGGCTAATATATGGGAAACTGACATATTTTCATGATGCGATTGGATCTAAGAATGGATGTCTCTTTAATGTCCCTCGAAGGTATAGATGTGGGGGGGAGGGGCTGGGGTGATGTGGGGGTCTCTGAACGTGGGAGCCAACACTTCTCACACCCTTGAGCATTGCATGCGTCTCCCCACATCTAGAGAGATAGTCTCTAGAAAGAGACAGCCTCTTTCACTTAAATCAGTGTTGTTTTTGTGACCTGCTTTGACCAAGAATGCCATGAAGTAATGTTCTGGAACTTTGATTTCAGGCCTTAAGAGGACTGGCAGTTAGGGCTGCCCCTCTCTCAGAGATCAGTTGCCAAGCTGTTAGGAAGTCCGGGCGAGGTTATTGATGGAGGTGGAGAGGACAGGGACCATTTCGAAAGCACCAGCCCAGCCACCTCCCAACTGCATGCAAAGCAGGAGGGAGCAGCTAGCCCACGAGTGCTGGAACCGTCATGCCCAGAACACACTCATCCTGCAGAATCAGGAAAAATAATAAACTGCTGTTAGGCCATTAAGTTCTGAGGTGGTTTGTTACCCAGCAACAGATGGTGAGATGCGTGCAAGGAATTCAGTGGTGTTGGCAACCTTTTGTTTCCTAAGTTGGCAGGTGGGTTTCCAGATACACACTGGTTGTTGTGCTTTGTAACCCAAATACTCGCGATTTACACATAATGTTTTGTATACTTTAAAATACATAAACCCTCCCTGCAGAAATGCATCTCCCCAGTTTTGTCTTGTACTTTCCATGCAACATGTTTAGCAATGATCCATTTATATTTCTGTGAGCTGCCTGTTTATATTTTCTCCCCCTTTATTGGGTTGTTCATTTTTCATGATTTTAAGAACTTTGCGTATTATGTCCAATGTTTCAAAAGCGTCTCCCCGAGCCTGCAGCTCATGAATCTTCAGACTTGGAGCTTTGCTGTGTTTAAAGTCCAACGTTCCCTAGTCCGAGTCATCGGTGGAGGCCACGCTCAGAAAGGCCTTTCCGCCTCCAAGATTATCTTTAAAATTCTCTCATGGTTTTGTTTTACACTTAAAACCTTTGATCCATCTAGAATTTTGATACAAGGACATAGGATTCAGGTTAATTTTTACCAAAATGGCTACCCAGTTGTTCCATTAAAAAGAATCCACATGCCCCCCCCCTAATTTTCTTGAATTTAAGTTAACTTCCAGGCCTCTCCCCACCCAGCACACCCTATTGACCATTTTCTTTGCTACACAGAACTCTTCAAATGTGGACGTTTATAATGCTTAATATCGGCAGGTCATTCTCCACGTGTACTTTCCTAAAAGAATCGAGTATGTTGCGTTAAAAGAGCACATTCTTTTGGCCATTTTAATTGTGATGACACTGCACTTAGATTCATGTCTTTGCACGACTGAGAGCAAGGTGCATCCGCACCGAGTCTTTTCTGTCCCTCCCAGGATTACTGAGCCTGTGCCCGGGACCAAAGGTGTAGGCACCTGTCCTCGTCCCAGGGGCAGGACCCAGGTCCCACCTCTAGGGCCCGCCTGGCTGAGGCTCTGGGCGGTGCTCCGTCTTCCTTCTGCAGAATGTGGCGACCACAGCTCCGATCCCCCAACCGGCCTACTTAATGCCCAGAGGAGGCGGAGAACATACCATCCTTGTGCTTCAGGACGGGCGACAGTGATGTCGTCCTGTGTATTACCCCACCAGGGGCGGGGGTTTATAGGCACCTAAAAGCATGACCTTGGGCCAGCTGGGGAAGCCCTTGGAGCCCTTCTCCCTCACCTGTAAAATGTGAGTCTACCTGGCTCCTGAGGGGACCTCCTCAGTCCTCTACTGAACCGGGGAGCAGGCCCACTGCTGCAGGGGCCAGAGGCCAAGGCCTGCTGGCTTCCCGGGCCTGCTCCCCCGCCCACTGCCGCCACCCCCGCCCACCGCCGCCACCCCCGCCCACCGCCGCCACTCTGGCCCCGGGCTCACAGCGCAGCGCCCACGATGGAGCGCCCCTGCCCTGCTTCCACCCCCACCTGCCACCTTCAAGTCACAGTCAGAAGTCAAAGATTTTTATTATTCTACAGACACTTCTGAAAAGAGATCTAATTGAGAAAAATATACAAAGCGTTTAAGAGTTTCGCCTCCAGGAGCACCTGGGCCTGATGGGAGCTGTCCCAGCCCTCTTCAAGGCTCAGGGCTCAGGACGGTTAGCATATCGAAGGATCAGTAAAAACATGCAAAAGTGAGGAGGAAAAGGAAAAATGGTGCCTTCCCCCAAAGCAGAGGGGGATGGAAGTTCAGCATGAAGAGGAGGCAGGGTGTGCAAGTACCAGACGGCTCTCCTTCCCCTCCACACCATCTTCTAAAACAGCTCTAAGCTTGGAGGAGGCAAGGGGCCCCCGACCCGCGCTCAGCAGGACCTCAGCCCATCTCTGGGCAGTGCTGTGCTCAGCCCAACCGCGACGGGGAGACACGGCTCTCCTGGGCCCCCTCCCACCATGGCAGTGGCTGCGGGGCTCCGCCTGTGCTCCTGGGGGGCCAGCGCTGGGGGCCCTGGCTCTTCCCTCTTTGGTTCCACTCAGAAAACGATTGTGCTTGATAAACTCACCCCCACCCCCCAAGCTCCAGGCTCCCTCTGGTGGGCTGAAGGCACTGTCGGGAGTCCTGGGAGACCCCCCAGGACAGCCACCTTCCCTTGTGCTCTGGGTGGGTCCATGCCTGGGCACAGCCCCCTTCCTCAGCCGGGCCCAGGAGTGGGGACATGGGAGGAAGTGTGCCAAGAAAAAGCCTACGGGACTTCCCCAACGGTGCAGGCAGTTCCGAACCCCACTCCACACCCCTCCCCCCACCCTGTGCCCTAGCCCAGGGCCCCCACATGCCAGGCCCCTGAGTCCAGTCCTTCCCGTGGGCTGCCAGTGCAGCTGTGGGCCAGGCCCTGGAGGAGCCAACTTCAAGACGGTGGTCACAGAAACCACCCTGGGGCACCCTCTCTGTTCCCCCAGCCCCCATGTCAGCAGAGGTGGGGGCCTCGAGAGGTCTCGGCCCTGGTACGGGGGGGTGGGCAGGGCTGGACAAGAATGGGAGACATGTCACATCTATGGAACGGCATCCAAAGTACTAGCTAAGTGAAAGGAAGGAGGCGGGACAGAGAGTGGCAGGAAGAGAAAAGAGGAGAGGCAGGGCTGGGACCGGGCGGGAGTGGGGGCCGTCACATGGCCCCGCAGATGAGTGTCTCCACCACGAAGGTGTTCTCGAAGTGGCGGATGGCGTTGCAGTTCTTGGCCCCACGCTTGTTGATCCCTGGAGGGGACAGAGAAATCCCAGTGAGGCCTGTGTCCTGGCTCAGAACTGGCTGGGCCACAAACGCCACCCGCCTCAGAGCTGGGGGTGAGGGGGACACCCAGGAAAACGAACCCAGGTTCACCCAGAGGTGGTGCGGTGAAAGGCTGAGAGCTCAGGGTTTGGTGTCTGAAGGCCTGGCTCTGCTGCCCTCCTGCTGTGTGACTTTAGAAGTGCTAATTAACCTCTCTGCGCCTCAGTTTCCTCACCTTTAAAAGGGGCAGCAATAATGATAACGATCATAACTTATACTTTTTAAGGACATAAAGGGCGTAAAATGGTGCATGGCATGTAGTAAGGGTTCGGTTAACATTAGCTGCCATTGCTGCCGCCATCTGAGCTCTCTGACCGCTGGTCTCCAGCTCTGGGGCCCGGCACTGCTGGGGACTGCTGTGGGCTGGAGACGGGGGCAGGGGACACTCACGCCTCCGAGTCGTCCGGCGCCGCAGCCGGTAGGTGTCCTTCCCATTGCACAGGTGGTAGATGAAGGAGCCAAGGGCCTCCTTGTCGTTGACGTGCTCTGTGACCACCATCTCCTCCTGGATGATGTACGTCTGCGGCAGGTAGGTCCCTCTCTGCCGAGGGAGTGGCCACAGTGCTGGTCAGGACCCGGGGCTCCCCTCCCGTGGTCTCCTCTAGCTCGCTGCCCACTCCCCTTGTCACCATCCTTCTGCTCACTTGACCTGTGCCTCCCCAATGTTGAAATGCACACATGCCCCCCTCCCTCCTGCCCAGGCCCCATCGCTTGGCCTTCTAATGTCCCCAGGCACTCCCTGCTGTGCAAAGTACTGACACCTGCACTGCCCTGAATCCTGCATCCTGCGTGTGTGGGAGTCTGGTCTCCGACCCTGAGGGTAGGACACCCGCCTCTCCCTGCTCTGAACTGAGGCACGGAGTGGGGCACAGACTAGAGCGTGGAGTAGGGCGTGGGCTGGGGCACAGACTAGAGCGTGGACTGGGGTGTGGGCTGGGGCACAGACTAGAGTGAGGACCGGGGCATGGGCAGGGGCGAGGACCGGGGCGTGGGCCAGAGCACAGACTAGAGTGTGGGCGAGGGCGTGAATAAGGTGCTGCTGGACCACCACTCACCTTCACGTTCACAAGGAGCTCCCAGAAGCTGCGAGGGGGCAGCACGACGGTGGTGTTGAGCTCGATGACGTAGCACTTGTCCAGGGAGATGTCGTGGTAGGCGGTCAGGCCCTGGGAAGAAGCAGAGGGTCACATCAGGCCCCGCAGTCGAGGGCCTGGCCCAGGCGGGGCGGTGAGAGGCCTTAGGCCAGCAAAGGCAGGAACCGCCCCGGCCATACCGATGCAGCCCACCAAGCTGAATGCCTGGGAGGCCCACCCTTTTCTCTCCTAGCCTGGGTTCCTAGGATGCTCTGCTTACTAGATGAAAGACACTGACAGTTCGATGTCTTGGCTGTCACGAGGGTCCTTCTCACGGGGTTACAGAGCCGAGGTCTGGGGAACACAGCGATGTCCCCACGGCGCAGTTCATCAAAGCCGTGAGTTCCCTCTCTGTGGGCCCTCAGTGAGAAGCACCCCAGCCCAGGACCTCTCTGCGCTGCAAACACCTCGATGAATCATCGACACGGGAATACGTCAATAAAAAGGGACGCCGGCCTGACCCGGGACAGCCAGGGGCTGCAGCTATCTGGTGGCGAGGGGAGAATCCATGGCTAGTTTACATTCAGTGGCAACTGCATCACCTACACGGGGGGCTGGGGGAAGGGCAGAAGTAGGTTTACAGTTGTTTATGAAAAATAATCCAATAATTAATGAATAATACAAGAACTCTGCTTCGCGTATTCACAACAGTAAACTTATTTTTGCCGCACCCTATATGCTAAAAGCAATGTCTTTAAAGCCTCGACAAAACTAAACCCTAGCCAAGTCCTACATGCAGCTGATAGAACTCTGTATACAGTCAAAAGATGTACAAGGGGCATCAACATTCTCCTTTCACGTCTGTTCCTTCTCATGACTCCTGGTGGAAGTGGGGGCTGCGGGTCCCTGGCCGGCCCTCTCCCTGCCCCCGCCCCCCGCCCCGGCCCCTGGCCGGCCTCACCCGCTGGAAGTCGTGGATGATGTCCGCAGGGTCGCCGCCGCCAAACTGGGGCACGGGCACGTTGATGCGCTCGTAGTTATCTTCGAGGTAGATCTTCACATCCTCCTCCAGCTCCATCCGAGTGTGGACCTGGGAGGACAGGGAGTCCTCGTAGAAGACGCCGCAGTGGAAGAAGTTGTCTCGGGCCAGCTGAGCCAGGTGGGGAGAGACAGACTGGTCACACATTGCCCTTGGCACAGCCACTGCCGCCTGCCCAACCACGCCACACTCCTAAGGCCCGGGGTGCAGGAAGGGTGGGGCTGTGAGACCCATTTCACAGGTGGAGAAACCGAGTAATTTGGGGAGTCGGGGAGGGTGAGCCAGCACTGCCATGACCTAGGTGGGCGACCCCTCTGGGCCTCAGTCTCCCCATCTATAAAATGAGGTGCTCCCTCAGGCTTCTTCTGACCTCCGAGTCCCTGACCCTGTGCTTGGGAAAGGGGGGGACCAGCCGGGGGAGGACCCAGAGGGACAAACACCTGAGAAAAAGCCTGGGGTGGGCAGGAGGGTCCTCGGGGGCAAACACAGGAGCTTGGACAGGACAAGCTGGGCCCTCCGCTGCCCCTGCTGTGGGGCCCTGCGGACCTGGGGGGAAAGCGGTTGGGGAAGAGCTGAGGCAGCCAGGCCCTTGTGATCCCAACTGCTGTCCAGCCTCACACAAGCCCCCCCTACCACCTTCCCTGGACCCCAGGCCTCACGAGAAGCCTTGACAAACACTGTGTCCCCTATCTGGGTGGCCTAATCACTCCATCGGTAAGGGAAGGGGGGCAGTGTCAACTGACTGAGGCCACGTGAGTGTCTGGGTGGACCGGAAGGCCCACTAGTACTTCTCGGGGAGCTCCCCGATCTGTGCCCAGGCCACTGGCCTGAAGTGCGCAGAACCTGCCTTTGTCTCCGTGCAAGCTCCCAGGATGAGCGATCACGCACGAGTCCCACGGGCCCAGGGCGCAGACCCAGTGGCTGCTTGGAGGTGTCCCTGGTCCCTGGGAATTGTGGTGGGCGAGGAACCCTGGGGTGTGAGTGGGGGCTGGCAACAGAGGGGACCAGATGACAGAGCAGGTCGAGGGAAGGGCTATGACCACAGCAAAGTAAAAACCTGGAACAAGTCAGGGGCATGCCATGGTGGTGGGGTGGGGGGGGATGAGGAGGACAAAAGGAAAGTGAGTGGGTTCCAAGGGGAAAGTCCCAGGGAGTATAAACTGTAAACTCCTCAGTAATTTCCACTGTGAGAAAACAGGGCGACTAGAAGGTTAAAGCCCAATGTGTGAGGGTGGGAGGACGTCACCTAGGTCATAAATGACTGGCAGTTTGCAGCCTTTCGGTCCCTGCAAGATTCCCTGTTGCACTGAGGGTTCTCCTTTTGCGCTACCTTTAATTTAATGACTTTCGGTTCCGAGAACGCGGGGCCACTGCCTCCCTCCCCGGTCTGGGCTGATCACAAGATTGCTGTGGCCAAACAGTTTTCTGGGCCCAGCTTCCTGCCCAGACTGGCGGGTGGGCATGGCCGTAGCCAAGGCCTCCTTTACAGGGGGTGTGAGTGAGTTTGTCTATAAACCCGCCCTCCACCCGTCTCGTTTTATAGCCCAACAACCAAACACGAAATGGAATTCCTTAAAGTGTGACCCGTGGGCACAAGGTTCAGGCTGTGAAGGGTTCGCAGAGCTCCATTTCCGCTGCCTCCGAGTTTCTGCTGATAACAGCCCAGGGCGACACTGCAGGAAGGGGCTGCGGCCACACAGGCCGATTCCCATCCTCGCTCCCCCACTGCTGACTGTGCTCCTGAGGGAGCTGCCTGATGACCTCAGGTGTGTCTGATGAAATGAGTGAGGACCCACGCCCGAGGTCTGTGGCCATCAGGGACGAGGCCCCAGTCCTGGCTTCTGGTCCAGGGTTAGGCTCCTCGGACAAGGGACTGAGGGTGGGCTGGCCTGAGACCAAGGAGGCCCCAGGGAGGAGGGAGGATGCAGGTGTTCTGGGCACTCTTCCCACCTGGGGGGTGGCGCATGCCCAGGACTTCCTGCCGCCCCTCCTCACAAACCCCAAGCCCCTGGCTCTCCACTGCCCCCGCTGCCCTCTCCTGCAAACTCACTCGCCAGACCGCTCGCTTCTGCGCCTCTCCTTTCTGAGACGCTGCCTCCCCCGGCCCGGACTCACCTGGGCGAGGAAGAAGTATCTGTAGATGTAGACGGAGGCGAACACGAGGCCCATGAGCAGCACGACCATGCCCATCGACAGGTAGCACACGCTGCCCACTGAGCCCCCCTTCCTGTGGCGGTGGTAGGAGGGCCGCTCCTCCTGCGGACGGCAGTGTGGTGTCAGCTAGGTGGGGGTCCTGCACCCTGGCATCTTCCTACCCCTTTCCCAAAGTGAGGCCTCACCCTGCTGGCTGGGAGGGGGCGCTGGGGTCAGGGAGGGAGGGACGCGCGCTCGGGGTCCTGGGAGCATTTTCTGGAGGGAAGGAACGTCTCAGCCTCTCCCCGGCTCCTCGGCACACAGAGACTGACACCGATCACGAAACCACATAAAATGACCCACAGGGGTTCAGCAGGCGCGTCTGGAATTCCCCGAGCCATGGGGCCCCTTCATGAGAGCAGCTGTGACCACAGTATATTCTTTCAAACACAGAAGGGGGAAGGGCACTGACATGGCCTTAATGACTGAGCCAGGCCTTGTCACCTATAGGAATTGGGGTGCTCTGGGCCCTGAGGCGTCAGGGGAGCTTTTGAGGTGGGAGTGGCAAGATCTACCCGAAGTCTGGAATGCACAGGGTGCACTGGAATGGGAGCAGTAGGAGGGGGGCCGTGGCAGGGAGCGGTCACTGACTGATGGCAACAGGGTGCCAGGAGGCCCACGAGGCCCCGGGCACGGGTGCCAGTCTTGGTCCCGCCAGGCAGCACTGGGCCCGAGACCCATGCTGCTCAGCCTTCTGGGGTGGCGATGGCCTCACGCAGGCCCCGGCTGGCAGCTCAGAGCAGGCTGTCAGGAGCGGAGCCTGCAGGGTGAGGTCCAGAGGCTTCCGGAAGCCAGGGCACTTGTGCCAGGAGGGAATCGTGGCTGGGGCAGCAGCAGCTACCGCCAGGGAGGCCGGGGCGGGAGGGGCCTAGTGCAAACCTGCTCTGGGAGCCAGACCGGGGCTCAGGACTGTAGCTGCAGGCCTGCCAAGAACAGGCAAGCCAACCTGACCCCACTCCAGGCCACGAGTGTCCGGGCGGGGGCACGAGGGTCTGTGTATAAACCGCAGTAACGCTGCTGTGCCTGGACTGAGAGCCCAGCGACTCAGTCTCTCTGCCAGCTGTGTGACCTCGGTCATCCCATCTTTATGCCTGTCCTCCCTGCCACCCTGCCCGAACCCGGGCCCTCATGCACCCTGTGATGCTGCGAAGGTGCTGGGCCTGTGCACCATGCGACTCCTCTTCCACGGTGTCCAGACACAGCCAGGGTGAGGTTAGAAGGGGTGCCAAGGACCCCCATCCTCGCAGAGCTGGGCCAGTGTGGGGGAAGGGTGGTAGCTCCAGCGCAGAGCCTAGTCTCTCCCTCCGCCTCTGCCACTACCTGCCCGCCTCACCCTCTTTGTGCCATGTCTCCTCTTTTCCTTCATCCTGTGCAGGAGGCTGGGGACATGGTTTATGTCCAAGTTACCCGGGACAGACCCATGTCTCTCAGCACAGGAGGCCCAATCTGGGAGGGAGGGGGCTCACAGCCTACGGTGCCCCTCAGGTGCCCCCTCCTCAGCCCCTGGCTTAGCGCACATGGTGGGCGGGGGCGGGGCCCAGGCCTCAGAGAGGGGTCCCATCAGAGGGGCTGACGCCTCCCTCCCTGGGAAGGGCAGAAAAGGCCTTCCTACCCTCTCTGGGCACATCCATCACCAGGCCAGCCGGTTCCCAGCCTCCGCAGCCGTGGGCTGAGAAACAGAATGGAGAGGTGCCCCTGCCTGTCCTGCTGCCCACCACCCGCGTCGGTGCTCCAAGGAGCTCACCTGGCCAGGGCGGAGATCAAGCCCCCTGCAGGCCTGGGGCCGCCCCCGACCTGGACCCTGTGGTGGGGGGTCTGGGATTAAGACCAGAGAAGCAAGTTTGTGAAACCGGCCCCCTGGCTGGCATCTCCTCAGCACCCGGGGGCTCCCTGCAGGTGCTGACCCAGGTCACAGCGCCCTTGGCCGCTGCCCACAGGGCCCCCGAGGGAACGCCGCCACCCGGAGGGGGCGGGCGCTGCCGTGGCTCCCGCTTCCCAGTGGGCTCCCAGGAGCAGCGCAGGCCAGGGTGGCTGGCACAAGAGCCAAGCTCTGCCCACATCTCACAGGGAACAAGCCATCCCAGGGCCTCCAGTCGTCGGGAACGGGTCCTCAGGAAGGGTGGCCGACCCAGGGGACAGGCCGGGCCAGTGACTCCTACCCTTCTGCAACCACGTTTGTATGAAGTGGGACCCAGGGTGGAGACGGGCCCCGAGGCCCCAGGGGAGCGGGATCCAGCGTGGGGCCCGGCTGCAGCCGCCCCTCCCCTCTGCTCCCCTCCCCCTCCGGGGCAGGTTCTCTGGTGAAATGTGAACAAACAGCCCAGGCTGCCACCTCACCGGGTTTTGTCCTGAGGGGAGTTTGGGGGGTATTAAAGGGGACAAAGAATATGAAAGCCCTTGGGTAAAGGATAAAGTGCTAGATAAAAATAGATCTTTATCAGCCAAACTTTTCCTTTTTAGGGCCACCAACCACAGGGCAGCTGTCGAGGTTGCATGGCGGTGGGGGTGGGGTGTCAGCCTCACATGCCTTCCTTCAGGAAAAGCAGCGGAGTGAGCTTGTGTGAGCTGCTTAAAAAAACACCACCACAGCCCATGGGCCACAAGGGCCTGCCCCACAAAGTGCACGGTCAAGGTGACGCCTAACAGAGCGGCCTCTCTGCTTCTGGCTGTGTCAGGTGTTTCCAAGGGGAGGGGAAGGTGGGGAGAGGTGGTCAGAGAGGACGGGGGAGGGAGGGGGTGGGGCTTATGTGGTCCTGCTGACTGTGAGGGGTGCCTGAAGTGGCTGAGGACACAGCCCTCCAGTCAGCACCCCTGACACTGCCCTATGTCCTCGTGTGTCTCTGTGGAGGTCACTCTGAAGGTTGGGGATCCCCTCCCTTTCCTAGATGTGCAGTGGACACATGACTCCTCGTCCTGCCTCTGTTGACAGATGCCAGTGCACACGGGTGGGGAGGGGGGCGGGGGGCGGGGCGCTCACACCCTGCTCCCCCGCCCCGCCCCATGCGTCTCCAGCCTGCAGGGGCCAAGCCCCCCGCAGAATCATGGCCAAGACCCGTTGGAAGAAAAAGCAGAACCAGGGGCCGTCACGAGGCATATGGGAAAGCACCGATGTCCCCGATTCCAGATGGAAAGGGCCCACACAGGAGGGGCCCTGAATCCTGCCGCAGGGCCGTCATCGCTTTCCAGGCTCAGCAAGACGCGAGCAAGACCGGGGCCCGAGTTCCAAAGCCCTGGCCTATTCTTCGCAGGCTCCTCGCACTGGGCACTGGCGGCCGGGCGGAGACCCCCCCAGGGAGCACAGCTGGCCGCGGCCACAACCTGGGGCCTCGCCCCTGAAATGCCTGGCTGCCCAGCTCACTTGGAAGGGTGGCCCAGGGCCTGCTTCTAGAAGCCCCCAAGCTGCTTCATCTGTCATGCTGGAGGCCCAGGAAAACGTGGCCCCCCACATGAAGCAGTTACCCAAAGCCAGGCGTTTGGGGGCTTCCATTTAGAAGATAGGAAAATATTGCATACTGTTTCCATGGCAACTGGGCTTTCTGCGCAAAGAGCCTGGCTGTGTACTCTTGCTGGGGCACGTGAGCCAGACCTGTGGGGACCCGAGAGGGGCCTGGGCTTCCGCCTGTGGGCTTCACTCGGCCCCACAGTGGTGCTCGTTCAATGACTTAGCACAGCCAGGGCCCAACCAGTTGGGGGGACCCAGCCAAGCAGAGCAGCTATTCGGCAGACCCTCACGGCTCCCCAGCTGCCTTCCCTCGGTGGCAATGTCCAAATCAACAGCGAGCAGCTTAAGCTACAGTTATAGGCTGTGGGGCGGGGCTACCAGCGACCCAGACTTCGCTCCCTGCAGGCCAGGACCCACGGCTAGCGGGGAGGGGCCTCCCCTCCCCTCCGCAGCATCTTTCCTCCCCAGGCTGCAGATCACAGAGACAAGGGCACCGGTGTGTGCGTCCGTGTGCACATGTGTGAGTGTGCGTGAGAGACAAAACGCCTGACAAGGCATGGGGAGAACGGGCAACCGCCCTGGGCCCACCCGAGCACGCAGAGCTCTTTTCAGGTGTACAACATTGGGAGGGTACATGTCCACAGGGGCTCATGACTTGGCCAACACGGGAGCCCCATTTTGACTTTGCATTAGTGGAACCCCATTCCTGTCATGGGGCCCAGGGGCGCCCAGGTGCAGGCGGGCAAGGCGAAGGGGTGGTGCCCAGAGGACACTCCTGCACAGCCCTCCACTCTGCAAGGGCATTCTGGGCGGGGTTCTCTCTTCTGTCCCGCTCCCTCCCTCACAGTCGAGAGGAGGCTCCAGAGAATCGGTTCGGGAGGACGCGAGGAGAGCCGGCTGCCGGGGGGAACTCTCCCGGGGGAGACAGCTCGGGCGGGCTGTGCTTCTGTGATTTTACCATAAACGTTTTTCTTTTTTTGTCACAAAGAAAGGCTCATTCTCCCTGGCACTCTGCAGACAGCCTTGAAGATGCAAGGCCAGGCCGGGAGGAATGGAAAAGAAAGCAGAGACGTGGCTGTTGACAAAGCCCCGCTGGGGAGGCCCCGGGCAGGCCAGGAATAAGACAACCCCCAGGTCCCCACACTGCCGGGGGCAGTGCCCTGCACAGCACTACCTTGTCAAGGAAGTCCTTTCATCCCAGCCCTCGGGGCCTGTGGGTGGGGAGGACTCCAAGGCTGGCCAGATCCACCCTCCTGGCTGGCAGGGACCCTCCCCCAACCTCGTGGGAGACCCAGCTCCCCCCCCTGCCAAGGGCCTGAGGCCAGGGCACAGAAGGTGAAATCTGATTCTCAGGTATGTAGGCTGGGGAGGGAGCGACACAGGGGCCATTAATCAAAGGCAAAAGCCAAAGAGAAAATTACAGCGCTGAGAAGATGACTGTATTGAACACGCTTCTTCCCTCTTGCAGCCCCCAAGCCGCGGCGAGTCCTTACATGCCCACACCTGTGTGCGTGTGTCTGGGCGGACATAGGCCAACTGTGGGGGAGGGGAGGAGGCTGAGGGGTGCAGGGGTGGCCAAGTTCACTCACAGGGACACCTATCTGAAAGGCGTCCGATTTTAATCCCCCTCCTGGGCCCCCACTGCTCCCTCTCACCTATTAAGAATAACGTGGCCAGAAAGTGCTAAGAGGACATGCTCTCCAGCCAGAAGCCCATCAGCCGCCATCAGCGCAGGCCTCGCATTATCTCAGAGGCAAACACCACGTGGGGAGAGTGGGCAGCTGGAGGCCCAGCTGGGCCCCCGCCCCCATCCCTTCCCGGCCCACTGAGGCCCTTCCTTCCAGGAGCAGGTCTGGGGACAAAATCCTCCTTGTGTTTCAGTTTTTGCTCAGAAGCCGGGGGAGCGCGCTCCGAGGGAGCCGTCGCTGCCTTCCCTAGACCCCCCGGCGTGCACACGACACTTTATCGCAGCAGCCAGAGGTGGCTGGCCCCTGAGAGGCACTCACACACTCCTCCGTTCGCCCTGTGGTCCTTCCTTGGCTCTGAATCTCACTGTCGAGTCCAGTTCGGTAACCAGGAAGGGGTCTAGAGTCACCCCCAGCCAGAAGAGACCTTCTAATAAGCTTTCCTCTGCATCGCCACCAAAGCGGCACAAAACCCAAAACGACCTGTCTTGAAGCTGCTCCCAACTGGCCTGCCTGTCACACCGGCCTCTCCTCAGGGCCCTAATAAGTGGCTGATACTCTGTCCTTGGCTGCATCTGTGAACGCTGGCGCCTGCTGTGCTCACTGCCTGGGCACTGGAGTGGGAAACGTGCCCACTGGCCAGGCGAGGCCACAAGAAGCCCTCAGAAGTGAACTTCTCCCCAGACCCCGATTCCAGAAGAGCCGGGATGGAACACCCAGGTCCCCTGGGCACCACCTCAGGGCCTCAGCAGCTATAAAAGTTCACTACTACACACATCTGTGCTCAAGGTGTCAGATGTTAATCCTCTTCCTGGGTCCCCATGAGAGGACCCTGTCCAACAGGGTCTGGGGGAAGAGGCTCGCTCAGTAGGCTCAAGGCCACTACAAACAGCACCAGGAAGATGTGGATGTTTCCATTTCACGCTGGGTGCGGGGGAAGAGAGGGCGCTCGATTTTGGAGCCAGAGGCTGGATGTCAGTTACTGCCAAGGTGATGCTGGCACTGCCGACCGGCCTGCCTGACACCATCAGCAGCCAGCAGCCTGGAGAATGTGCCACTCCTGCAGAATTCGGTGGGCCTTCTGATGGAGTTTGATTACATCCTCCTGTTGTCTGCTGGCCCTCCCTCCCGCCTGAATCCTACAGCTCTCGAAGGAAAGGGCGTGTTTTCCAGGCCAGGCGCCTGGGAATGGGGGCAAGAATGCCTCCTTGGGCCCCCCCATCCCTGTACCCTCCCAGGCTGAGCAGAGCGGGAAAGGAGACTTGAGAAGCGCCCCTTGTAAACCTTTAAAGCGGCAGACCGGTCTTCAAACATGGAGTGCCCCTCCCCATCCAAGCATCAGATGAAGGTGGAGCTGCTCTGGTGGGGGCTCACGGCAACCCCCCCACCCAGCCCAGGCCGTGGCAGATGCTGCTACGACCACAGCAGGCAGGGAGCTCACCCAGGCTCCTCGTATGCCTCACTCAGGGGGCCACACCCATGTCTTAGGCCGGCTCTCCAGGGTCCCCTCGTGCAAGGCACTGGTGTGCCCTTGCAGCTCCGTCCTACCCTGGGTGGGTGAAGGATATCTGAGCCCAAAACTGGGGGAGGGCCTTGGTGCTGAGGGAGAGACCTCAGAAGCCAGGCTCCGGGAGAAGGAGGGAGTGGGCAGACTTTTCTTCGAAGTCCTGTCTCGATGGGGGCTGGGGGACCTTGGTGCTCCCCATGACCGCCGTGGGCGACGCTGCACAGCCGCCTTTGTCCATAGATTAGGAAGCCTGGCTGGCAGTTCTGTCCCTCATCGCCTCCCTGCCCGCGTCACGCGTCCTGTCCCCTCCGGGCCCTTCCCCCGTCAGACTTCACGCCGCTCAGTTTTCCACCGCGGAAATGCCTTCTCTCCCCAGGCCCCGCCAGCGGGAGGTGGGGGAGGGCGCTCGAGGGGCGGGGGGCTCGGGAGGGGCGGTGAGCACCGAGGTCCACCCCCACAAAGCGCGCCGGGGTTCGGGAGGACGCCCGCGCTCCGCGGGAGCCCCACCGCGGGTGGAGGGGGCAGCCCGAGCAAGAGCCAGGAGAGGAAGGAAGAGGGAACACGGGGTGGGTGGGATTCCGGTGCCCAGCCTCGGAACCCCGAACCTGCGCCCAGGCGGGTTCTGGTGTATTTCCACTTCCTCTTTCACCACTTTGCGATCCACCAGTTCAGGTGCAGGGCACCGGCGCCTCCTCCGTCCCAGGCAGCCCCCGGTTGGGACGAAATCAATGGTCCCTCTCCCAGCGTGGGCACCGGAACCCCCCTACCCCGTTCCCCGCCCTTCCCCACCCAGCACGACCCACCACCCTACTTTGGAGAAACTACGTTCAGCCCTCCTCCCATCCCCCACCTGAGGACTCGACTCTCGGCCCCTCCCCCTTGATTGGAACCAGACGCAAAATCCCCACCACCAACGTTCCTCGAACTTCTTGGGCCCAACCCCCTCCCTTTATTTCGAGGCCAGGCTCCGAGGGCCCCTGTACTTTTGCAAGAGCCCTTGGGCGCTTCCCCACCTGAGCACCAGCGACTCAGACCGCTCCACCTCCCACACTTCGGACTTCGGGAGTCGGCTGACGCTTTAGGACCGAAGCCCCCGCCACACTTTGGGATGGATGGCTATACCCAACTCCCACCCCAGCTCCGCTCACGGCTCCGGGGCCCCGATGCGTCGCGGGCTGTCCCCGGGGGCGGAGAGGCATGCTTGGTCCCCGGCCTGAGCCCCCGGCCCCTCTCACCCGAGCCGGCGTCAGCAGGATCTCAGCGGCCGGGCCGGCCGCCGGGGCCGAGGCCGAAGCCGAGGCCGAGGCCGGAGCCTTGTCGGCCTTGTCGCCCTTGATGCCGGCCACGGCGGGCTGGAAGCTGATCTTCACCATGGCTGCGCCGGGCCGCGGGTCCGCCCTGCAGCCTCTGCCGCTGCAGCCTCTGAGTGCAGCCGCGCTCCGCACTCTGCAGGCACCGGAAGTTTGGATCCAGCTCGCGTCCCTTTCTTTAACCCCACCTCCAGCCCCCACGCCACCGCCCCCAACAGGGGGTGCCTTGGCACCCGCTGCGCCTGCGCCCCCTTCCAGCCAGCTGGGTGCGCAGTGACCCCTGCCGGGCGTGGGGCTCCGACCTGGGGAGGACTGAGGCAGGCTCACTCACTCACTCACTCACTCACTCATTCACTCACTCTTTCCATTCTTTGTTCCTTCCTTCCTTCCTTCCTTCCTTCCTTCCTTCCTTCCTTCCTTCCTTCCTTCCTTCCTTCCTTCCTTCCTTCTTTCCATCCATCCATCCATCCATCCATCCAATCGGGCAAGGACTCAGCCCTCTTCCAAGCTCTATTCCTTCCAGCTCCCTCTCCAAGACCAGAGTCCGCAGAACACACAGTCTGCTAAAACTGTATTTGCTAGGCAAACGCAGCTCGGAGACAAGCTCCCAGGCTCACTTCCCTCTGAGCCACTTCACACCCTCCTCTTTGGAAACTTGGAGCCTCTGCTCTGCCTGTCCCCAGCTAGCCTCCTGCTCCGGTTTCTCCCCTGTCCCGGGCTCTGGGAGGAGGCTTCAAGGCCAGGCACCCAGCTGCTGGCTTGCATCCTGTGTCTTGCATTCACCCACACCTCCCATCCTTTTCCCTTCATCCTTCATGTCTGCAGAGCCCTGCTGCAGGTCCCCGGGGTGCATGCCAAGGATGCTGGGAGTAGAGGGATGAAGGTAGCCTGCACAGTGTGGTGGGAAGAGCCACCGGCAGTTGTCCTCAGGCTTGGCTTCCAGCTGAGACTCTGCTCCTGCAAAGCATCAGGGGTATTGGGGAGGAGCAGGGCCTTGTTAGGTATCTCTTGGCACCAAAGGCTGGGGTCAAATCCCCTGGTTCAGGCTGGACTGGGGACAATGCCCAGCAAGCCACACACAACCTCGAGCTGAACATTTCGGTTGTGCGGTTGGCAAGGCAGAGGAGTCCCAGAGCGTTCAGAGGACAGTCTAGTCTTCCGCTGACGTCTCCGGCCTATTGTGTTTTGGTGGGTGGCCTCGAGCCCCGGGTACCTACTCGAAGACCCAGCATCCTAGCTCAGACCTTGGATGAACCTAGCAGCCTTGATGATGGGCGGATCCAGAAGGAAGAAGGTCTAATTGGTGTGAAGGCCACTAGCCTGGGGAACAGGGAGCGGAATGGGGGACGGAAGGAGAAGGTTCGGGGAGGCCAAGAGGAATTTGGTGTGGATGAGGGCCAGAGAGGAGGTACTGTTGACCTCTGAGGTGAATCTTGGTTGTGGAGGAGCTGAGCTCCCAGCCCTCGGTTAGATGCCCACCCAGCACCCCCGACATTTACTACTCTATTCAGGATGTGTTTTCTAAGTGACCCAACGTGCCAAGTGTGTGTTAAGCCTTGTGGCAGAAAGGCCTAAGAGCCTACCCAGCCACCAAGGGCCAGACTGTGTTTATCCCTCCACCAGCCCAGTTCTTCCCTGTGCATTCTCCCCTCTCATTTTCATCCCAGCCCCTGCGGCCTTCCAGCGCCCTCGTGCCGGCCACAGAAACGAGGACGCCTAAACCCAGGGTCTCAGAGCCCGTAGGGGCAGATCTCTGCCAAGCAAGGCAGGACCACCTGGCTGGAGCACCCGTGTCCCTGAGGTTGGCACCCGTGGGCCTGCCTTCTCCAGAAGAACCTCCCTGAGCTCGCTGGCCTCGGCGAAGACCCTCTGCCCTGGGTGCCCTCAGCACCGTGTGCACCTTCCGTGCGCACCTTTCCTCATCCTTGACCGTGGGCCCCGTACCAGCCAAGAGCCAGGCCCACGACCTACTGCACCGGTTCCTAAACTTTCTGGTCTCAGGACCTCAAAGAGCTTCGATTTACATGTGTTATGTCTGTCAGCGTTGACTAATTAGAAATAAAACTCAGAAAAATTAAAAACACAAGAATACGCCTGTTTCATTAGCTGTCAAAGGAATGTCACCGTATGCTGTGTAGCTTCTAGAAAACTCCACTAATTCTCTAGAAAGAGAAAAAGATTGAAAAGGAAAATAATATCTTAGTGTTATTGCAAAAATAGTTTTGACCTTGCACACTTCCGAGACGGGTCTCGAGGACTAGTGGGGTTTCCGGATCCCACGGAACTGCCGCTCTGGCCGGTGCTCCAGAACCCATAGTCCACGGGTTCTAGGGTACACAGGTTTTCATATGTTAACATCTCCGAACGCAGGACTTTTTTTACGATTAAATTAGCAGTGATTTTTCTCCTTAGACCTAAAGCAAAGGTGTGTCTTGCAATCCACAGCCTTAGAGCTGATGGAATGTGGTATAACCAGTCAATAACCCAGGGGCAGCATGCGGTTAACAACACCACACACTGGGTTTTGTGGGTTCAGGTAAGAAGAATAGCAGAGTGAACTTGGGGGTCGGAGGGAGCAGCCAAGGCCCCACGGAAGATGCCAGATCTAGGCAGGAGCTGGAAAGGTAGGCAGGGTGTGGATGGGGGGCAGGGACATGAGAGGCATACTGGGTGGGGGAAGGGCAAGCCGGGCTGGGTGCCTTTGACCAGCATTTCAGCTACAGCCAGTCCATGTCCTCTGTCCTTCTACCCAAGTGACAAGCGCCTCCTGACCACTGCCCTGGTCCCAGGGACTGCTCAGGTGCTGCTGGGGAAGGTGACACCATCACGCCCTTTGGAGCCACTGGGCTGCCTCCTCTTCTGGGCTGCTAAGCAACGAATGGGTGTGGCTTCGTTCTCAAAGTCACCCTCAAAGTGAGGACCGACAGCACCCCCAGCACCTGGGAACTTGTTGGGAAGACGGGCAACCTTATCCATGAACTCAGCGGATGCTCTGCGCTTTAACAAGTCCTTGGGGTTCCAATGTGCACTCAAGTTCAAGGACTACTGCTCTCCTCGGCTCCGCCCACACTGCCACTGCCTTCTCGTCCCCTCCGGGCCTTCCTCTCCTGAGCAGCTGAGCTCACCTCTTTCTTCACGGAGAATCTGGAAGCCATCCTGTGAGAAGCCCCTCACGCCGGAGGCGGGCACCCCCCACCCCAGCAGTGGCCCCTATGACTATCGTGGTCCCTCCTGGCCCTGCAGGTTGGAGGAGGCATCTTTGGTCTTAGCTCTCCTCTCAGACCCATCCCACCTCTTGGTGAAGATTCCACCCCTCCCATCATCTCGGATACCTTAAGGCCTTGGTCATCCCCTATCCCCAACCCATCATGGCCCTCTGCTCCAGTCCCTGGTCTCCCTTCCTTCCATCAGCTCTGAAACATGCTTGTATTAACCTTGGAAGAAAAAACACTTCCTTTGACCCTTTGTCCCCTGCACTTGCTACCCACCCTATTTCCCTCATTTTCTTCTTGGCCAAACTTCTAGAAAATTCCGTCTCCATTTTCTCATTCCTACCCATATTCATCCTAGCTGGATATGGCTTCTGTCCTCACACCTCCACCTGGTTGTTAATCCCCATCTCATTTGGGATGCCTTTGGGCTGCTGGGCCACACACTCTCCTGTGACTCAGCCCCTTCCCCATCACCCAACCTGAGGAGGGGGGTTGGCCCCCGGTTGGAAGGTCTCCTGGAATCAACCCCCACAAGTGTTCATTTTAAAACCCAAACCCCAGCCCTGGCTGGTGTAGCTCTGTGCATTGAGTGTGGGCCTGTGAACCAAAGGGTCACTGGTTCCATTCCCCAGTCGGGGCACATGCCTGGGTCACAGACTAGGTCCCCGGTAGGGGGAGTGTGAGAGGCAACCGCACACTGATGTCTCTCTCCCTCTCTCCTTCCCTTCCTTCCCCTCTAAAAAATAAAATAAAATAAATAAAATCTAAAAAAAACAAAAAAACACCCAAGCCCCAAACATGAACTTTTACGTGTGTTTACCTCTTCCTCCAAATCGAGTAGTCGAGTGCCGGTGTTAAAGGGTGTCTGGTTTATTGCCAAGGAAAGCACCGGTTACGTGAGCCTTGCAGTTGTAATTAAGCCTTGGATGGTCAGTGGAGCGGCTTGCTGGAAACACAATGATCTCAGACAAGGGTAGAGCTGCCACCCTCAGAGTTGTGTCAGTTCCCCAGAACTTAGTTCATCTTGTAACTTCAAGTTCGTACCCTTTGACCAACATTTCCTCATTTTCTCGATCCGCCAGCCTGTGGCAACCACCATTCTACTCTCTGTTTCTATGAGTTCAGCTACTTTAGATCCCGCATGTAAATCAGATCACAGTGTCTGTCTTTCTGTGTCTGGTTTATCTCACTTAGTCTGATATCCTTCAGGTTCATCCATGTTGTCACAAAGGGCAGGGTTTTATTCTTTCTGATGGCTGAGTAAGAGTCCCACTGTGTACAAGCAGCCCACATTTTCTTTATCCAGTCATCTGTCAGGTGACACTTGGGTTGTTTCCATGTCTTGGTTACTGTGAATAACGCTGCAATGATCATGAGTGCACATGTGTTTTCAAGGAATAGATTCCACTCACTGTGCGTGTAGTTTACCCAGAAGTGGAATTGCTGGATCTGATGGTAGTTCCATTTTTAAATTTCTGAGGAACTCCCATCCTGTTTTCCATAATGGTTGTACCTGAGAAGTATATTGGAGAGACAGGTCCTCTGAAGAAATCAGTAAAAAGAGACAAATCTCTGGAAAATCTAATATATAAGACAGAAAATATTAATATGAGAAAGAAGATATAAACATAGATACGGTGGATATTACAAATTATAATGTATTCCATACAGTCATCTCTAATAAATATGAATATTCCAAAGTGGATGATTTTATGGAGAAGTATACATGGCCAAAACAGACTCAAGAAGAAGTAGAAAATCATTATGCCCTATAATCAAGGAAATTACCGAGAAGAGTTCTCAAGCAATTATCTCAAAAAATGGCTCTGAGAAGCCAGGCCACTTAACTGGATGGTTCTTTCAAACTAAAGGGACCGCTAGTTCCGTTGATGCTTCAGTTAAGTTTAGGCTTCGATTATATATTCCGACACAAAAATCTGACAAATAAAAGAGAGAAACATAATGTCCATTATGAGCAGAGATACAAAAATTCAATGGTACGTTAGAAGAACAGCAAAGTTCAAGGAAGTAGAACTTCTAAGAATAAAGACACGGATTTCAGGTTTCAAAATCTATTGGGGGAGAAATTGTTTGGTAAAATAATGCTTAAAAGTAATAGCTACTCAAACTTCAAAAGAATGAAGAAAATAAAACAAATATTGTGACAACAGCCCAAAGAATCACCGTTAATACTTCCTTATATTTCCTCCAGCACTTTTTATTGTGGGTATGAGTATGTGTGCATTGTGTGTTTCCCCCCCCAACGAAACTGGGACCACAGTGTGTGTGCGTGGGTAAGCATGTGTGTATTCTCAGCTAGGGGTGATTTTGACCTTCTGGCAACATTTTGCAATCTCTGCCCCAGCTTGGGTTTGGGAGGAGGGGTAGGCGCTACTGGCCTCTAGTAGTTAGAAGCCAGGGCCACTGCTGACACCCTACAGGGCATAGGACAGTCCCCACAACAAAGAATTATCCAGTCTAAAATGTCAATTGTATCAAGATTGAGCAACCCTGATATTAGTCTGCTTTTTTCCTCTTTAATTTCAGCATTTTCTCATGTGCTAGGTGGGCAGAATGCCCTCTCTCCACCCGCCCCCCTCCCCAAGATATTCATGCCCTAACTTTTGGAACGTGTGAATTCGTAACCTTGTACAGTGAAAGAACTTTACAGAAGTTATTAAGTGTATGAACCTTAAAATAGGGAGATTATTCTGGATTACCCGAGTGATCACATGATCCCTTAAAAGCAGAAAACTTTCTCTGGCTAGAGGGAGAGATGTTGCAGAGGAGAATTCAGAGAGATCTGGTTTGCTGGGGTGGGGGTGAGGGATGGGTAATGGGACAAGGCGCCCCAGTGCCCATAAAGTGCTGAGAGTGGCTCCAAGCTGACGCCAAGCGGGACCTTAGTCCACACAGAACTGACTTCTGCCAAAAACCTGAGTGAGCCAGGAAGTACATTCCCTCCCACTCTCCCCCCGCCCCCACCCCACCCCACCCTCCAGATAAGGAGCTCAAGCTGGCAGGCACCTTGTTCTTCACCTTGTGAGACCAGGCGCAAACAGCAGGACCCACCCGTACTGTTGACTTACAGAGCTCTGGTATAAGGAACTCCTGTTGCCACTAAACCTCAGTGATTCGTTACACAGCAATATAAATCGAATGCATCCGGCATAAACAAACATTCCGTTTTGCTCATGAGCATCCTCGGCACCTCTCGACTCACACCCCACACCGAATCCACCCGTGAGTTCCTGGGCTCCGTCTCCGAAGCCCATCCGGACTGGCCCGCTTTCCCCACCTTGGTCCACGCCATCCTTTCGCCTGGATCATCTCGTTGACCTTCCACCTGGACCTTTGCATGGTGGTCTCCCCAGTCCCCTCGAAGTCTGTGCTCCTGCAGTCGCCAGAGGGCGCACTTCAAACGTCAATCAGACCAGGCCCTGCCTCTGCCTAAAACCTGCTGATTTCCCAGTTCTTTCAAGATAAACCCCGCATAAACTCCACAGTAGGTTCCTTCACAATAAGCCCTGGCGGGGGTCCTCCAGACCCTACCCAATCAGGCCTGCCTGTACCCTTTCCCTGGGTTTCTATTTGTGTGTCTGTCTGCATAACAGAAGCGAAGAGCCTTCGTACATTAGGAATATTAGCTTTGTCCGTCAGAGCTCGCTGGTATTTTTCCATTTTGACACCTGCCTTCTTTTTTTTCATTGCATTCCTGGACTGTTTTCATACATAAATCCCTCAAATTTTCCACTATGATTTCTTCCATGCCTGTACACTTAGAAAGACTCTCTCTTCTTTAAACTTACATGCGCACCAGTGTTCCTCCCAGCACTGTTATATACACAGAGCACCGAAACTGTTAGTTGTTGCTTTTAAAGTTCTTGGCAATTGTAATGCGTTGCCTTCTCCAGACAAGTTTTAGAATGATTTTTCCATTCATCTGCAAAAACCTATTGGGATTTTTATTGGATTTGTTTTAGTTTGGGGGAAAAGTCGGCATTCCTGTCCAGGAACATGGGTTCTCTCCATTTACTTTCAGCTTTAGGGCCCCTGGTCAAGTTTTATGCCTTTCTTTACATATGTCATAAAATCTATCCCTAGGGATTCCGTATTTCTTCCTAGGGACACCTTCGCAGGCCAAACTCCCTCCTCCTGCGGCCGGGGTACCTGGAAAGAGCGAGGGGCTCGTTTGGGGGTGGAGAGCTTGGAGGGGGCGGCGGGCAGAGGGAGGCGCCCCTGCCTGTCGGAGCCGCGCGAAGGCCACCCTTGGGGTTCGCCTGCCTTGGGCCGCTCCGGGCGACTCGGGAGCGCCCCCTGGCGGTCGCATCGATATCATCTTATTACCTCCCTGGATTTTTCTTCCCTGCTAAGCAGTTGGATGGAGTCTCCGCCTCCAGTGAAGGCAGGCAAAAAATTTTCAACACTTTAGATGCAGCAAAAACACAATTTACTGGAATATGCATATGAAATCGGCACTTAAAAATGTAGCAGCTACTTATTCATCCACTCAACACCTACTGATGGAGGGTGTGTTACCAGCTAAGCTGTGTGGGTTCAGAGGCGAGCCAAGATAAGACAGAGTTCTGCTGGTTCCTTGCACCGTATGCTCCAGTGAAAGGAGGCAAAACCAAGCAAGTAAATAAATGTGATGATTTCCAAGAGCTCTGTGTGCTTTGAATAAAATAGCACAGGAATAGAGAGGGGCAGGGTGGCCAGCACAGGCCGGGCATGGAGACGGGTTTCTGGGCGGAGGGGCCGCTGAAGTGGGGGCAGAGTGAGCAGGACTCAGTGTGTGAAGGTGGGGTGCTAGAGATCTTCCCCCCTTATCGAATCAAGCGTCTTTATTTTTGGCCGAAGTAGAAACTCAATCAGGAAAAAAAATGCACTGTGTGTCCTTGTTGCTTCTCTGTTCTTTCATCTTCCTCTTTGTCAACGCTGCTCTTTCACCCACAAGAACGTGGTGACGTTCCTGTTTGTCCACAGGGAGGAGCAGCGGCTGCAGGCCCAGCCGAGCGTACTTGTTTAGTTAACATGGGTGCGGGCGGCTTTGGCTTGTGTGTGGGAAGCATTTCTATGTAGACCTTGAGCTGTCTTTCAGGCTGTGTTTGGGACATTTTTTTTCCCTCTGCTGTAATTAATGTCAATACAGAAGCGCAGGTCTAGGAATTAATAACACTTAGTATTCTGGGCTAAGTAGTGCCCCACTGCTGTTCGTATGTTGAGGTTAGAACCCTTAGTACGACAGAACTTGACTGTTGGTGACCAGGTCTTTAAAGAGGTAACTACTTTACGATGAAGTCGCTGGGGTGGGCCCTAACCCACTATGACTGCTGTCCTTACAAGAAGAGGAGGTCAGGAGACAGACCTAGAGAAAGGACCACGTGAGGGCACTGGGAGAAGGCGCCACCCGCGAGCCCAGGTCCTTGGAGGAACCAACGTTGCTGACTTCATCTTGGACTTCCAGCCTCCAGAATTGTGAGAAAATAAATTTCTTTTCAAGCCAGCTCGTCTGTGATACCTATCACGGCAGCCCTAGTGAGAAACACACTTAGAGGCATGTTATCTTTAGAATAAAATTCAGAAGATCGAAGTATAATGGTCAAAATAAATGACTTTTTTTTTTTTTTTTTTTTTACGTAAGACATATTTGTAAATACGGGTTCAGAAGGTTGAGGAGCACACCCTGCTGGGGTTGGGGCCATGAGACTGGAGTGTAGGTGGACCCCAGAGAGCCGCGGCCGAGCTAATCCTGCAGCACCTGGTGGGAGAGAAGGGCATGTTAACGGACGTGTGAACAGCAAGGAGGCAGCACAGGGAGGCAGACCACAGGGGTAAAGTCCCATTCGCTATCAAAGACTTGTCAGCGTGACTTATCCCTGTCGACGCTGACCTTGATCACCTCGCTGAGATGCTGTTCATCGACTTACCTGGTCATTCTGGATCTTATCTGGCAGCCCTCCCTAGCGGGCCTCTTGGCCCCTGCAGATGTCCATTTGGATGTAATTACACCCAGGATGTAAAATTGATCTTCACGATATTAAAATCCTTCCTCAGTCACTTTTTGTGCTGTAGGAATGTTCTTTTCTTGAGCTCTCAAGGTCGCGCTCAGCCCACAGAGCTCTCCGCCCACTGTCAGGAGCTGCTTCTCACGGGAGGGAGAAGCTGGCTCCGCCAGAGCTCACGGGTCTTTTGAATTTTCCTGACGGAATTTTGGCTTGTGTTCTGCAGGTGTCCGGCCCGGCTGGTCCCGCCATCTGCTTTGGGAAGAGTCTCCCTTGACGTTAAAGGGCACATCCTCTCCAGCTCGGACACTCGGCAAGAACTCATGTGTTTTTCTTGCCGTTATTCTGGAAGGACCTGCAATCACGCTGGTGCTGCGGCCTCTCCCTTGGTGGGTTGCTTTCCTAACTTCGGTGCAGCTTTCTCAGTCTATAGGGTTCAGATACGAGCGTACCAAACACTTCTTCTTCCTTGGCTAATTTAATGGACATTCCATATCTTTTAAAGTGTTTTAAAAATAACCCTTTGAATGGCCTCAGTCAGTTTCTTCAAAAGTCCTTCTGATTAATCTTTTGGGAAGTCTGTTTTCTGGTGCATTCGTTACATCCGACCCCAGGTTCCCATCACCGTGTGCGTCTTTTCCCAGGAAGGCCACCCAGTGGCTCCTCTTCAGCGAGCAGCCACCTAGAGGCTTGATCTGATTTTCGTCAGGGTTTCCCTCCTTCGGCCTCTTGTGAAAGCCGCTTCATGCATCCCTGAAGATCACCATTTTCATCCAGCGCATCTTCTGGTCCCGTCTACAGCGTTTTGTTGCCCCTCCTGATGTATTCTGAAGGCTGTTCCAGCTGCAGGTAGACATGGGATGTGTTTTGCCGCATCTTCTAAACACGGGATGTTTCTTGTAATGCTAGCCGTCGGCACAACTCGTCCTGAATGTTTAGATTTCTTTTTGAAACGTCCTCTTTCTAAAAGCCTCTATTTTAAGCATGAGGAAAGAGTTGGTGGTTTCCAGCTCTTTAAAAATGGTCTCCAGTTGTTTTTTTGTAAGATGAAATTTCTTCCTTAGAGGCAGCTTTTGGCATTTCAATGTGCCTCATCAGTTCACTTTGGGTTGATACTAACTCAACTCTAGTAAACCACAGAAATTCTACTTCACTGTAGTTCACTTCTACCCCCGCCTTTTTTATTGTCATAGATAGCCCCTCCATATATCCATCATTTGTCTATGTAACTATCAATTATCCAGCTATCTATCCATCCATCCTATCTATTCTGTTTTTCTATCTATCCTATCTTTGTGTTATAAACATGACCCTACAGTGTTCTATGTATCACCTGCATTAAGTGCAGGGCATGAGATGACTGCCACCACGTCAGCCACTGAAGTTTTCACCAGCAGGGCCCAAAGTGGCAGCTTAAGAGTGTCCTCCTCACACGCCCAGTCCCTCGGAGCAGTGATGGGCCTGCACCACGCCGCCTCTGAAGGTAAAACACCCCGGTTCCAGATCTGTCCGCTGCCAGACAACTCGCGTCTCCTCCTGGGTGTTTAATGTGAACGGTGATCATAGTGGGTAGGATTCTGAGGCCCCCTTGGCCACTGCTCACTGAGCCTCGAGTGTCTGCTCTTGGCCATTTTGGAGGGAGGCAGGCAGTTGGAAGAGGATGTAGAGCACTGGATTACACAAAAGAGATGCTGCTGCTGAGTTCACTTCTGGCTCTGCCACCTGCTGCTGTGTGGTCTTGCTGAGCGGCCTAACATCTCTGTGCCCCCGTGTCCCCTGCTGTGAAGTCAGAGCTCTCCAGGACCTATCCCTGTCAGTCTCAGGGGGACTGAGCCAGCCGCTGTAAAGCGCTTGGTAATCACCGAGCCCATATTAAAGAGGATTATTGGCAGTTAACGAAGAACCTTGGAAGAGTGAGAAGCTCCTGAAATGGTGTTTTAGGTAGACTTGGACGGAAAGGTTAGCAAATATTTCCCTACCGGTTTCCACAAAATATTAATGGAATCGATACTTATTCTGTACTGCACCATCATACGACAGAATTTCTAATTGTTTCCTAAGAAGGGAAAAGAGCTTCCTTACAATTTTAGAAGGCTTGTTGTAACTGTTCCAAGGAGATTCGACCTGCAACCTTGAGACTAAAGGGCACTGAGGCAGAACGAACAAGGTCTGCCGTGGCCTGGATGGGAGGAGGTGGGCTGCACGGAAGGGCATTGGGGATGGTCGCCGGCGCGAGAAGCCAGGGCCTGAGCTTGGCGGACCTGGTGGCGGGCCTGTCTGGACCTAGGACTTCTGGGGTTACTGGCCATCAGAGAGCGAATCGTGGAGAAGGGACAGGATGGGATGTGCCGCTCGGTCCCCTCCCACCCTGAGAACCGTTCGCCTCGTGTTCAGTGACATGTGCTGGGTGTATAGCCACCCTGTCCCTGCCCCCGCTGCCGGTCTTCTTGATCACCTATTTTGTTTCTACCGTTTTATTCTAAAACATTTTACTGCGGATGCCTTGCACCCAGGGGTAGCAGCTGCTAGAAACAAGCAGCTCTACTGCCACCCAGTGGACGTTTTAAATTAAAGCGCTGAGTGTGGGGCTGCCCCCTGCCTCCCCATGGGGAGCAGGGAGCAAAGTCTGAGCCCAGGCCGCCCATGAATCCAGCCCCTGCTCCACGGATCCCCCGTTCCAATTCTGGACTTTTCCTAACTCTGCCCCAATTCCCACTTATGCAATCATGTTGTGGGTTTAAACTACACTTTTCGAAAAAGTCTTTTTTGGGAGGAGGTGAAGCACGAGGGAATGGGCATTTTCCAGTTTGGACGACCACCAACAGCAATCTCTGTGCAGCGGGTATGGGCCAGGGGAGGGAAAGACTCAGATAAAAGCTACATCACGAAACCACTGATGTGGTGGCCCAGGAGCTCAGTCCTGCTGGGGAGCACTTATTCCAGCGGGGGTCCTGGGCACTGGGGCTCGGGCTGCCTCTGGGGACATGAGCTACGATTCTGGCGTCCTGGGCCACCATAAGCAGCTTTCAGAAGCAGAAGTGGGTGCCAAGGGGGTGGGGCAGAGTGCCGCCAGGTTCTCTCAGTGTGGGCACGTGATGGGGCTCAGCACCCAACCCTACTGCACCCACCTCATCCCCAGTGGAGGGAGGCCCCGGGGGGGGGAGAGGGCAGGACCACGTGGACATTTGGTTGAGCACTGGGCGCTGTATGGGTTGGGAGGGGGCCCTCGATGCCTTCTGTATCCAGCTGAGACTTCCTAAGGTGGGAGATACAAAGGTCTTCGGTGTGTGCAGGGGAGCGTGTGGGAGGGAGGGAGCCCGCTGGGGAGCAGCCTCAGCCCGAAGCTTCCGCTGGGCTGGCCTTGGGCACTGCCCACCACTCTGGTCGCATCTCCACCACATGGTAGACCCGGCTACTGCCCACTAGGGCAGGACCATGTGATTTCCTTGGAACACCGAGACTTTGGGTGATAAAAATATACTACCAAGAACAGTTCTGATGAGCTGAAGCTCACCTTTGTGGAGAATGTTGAAAAGCATAAATCTTTCCCCCAAACCTCCGCTGTCTCCCTGGTGTGCAACCTAGATAAGTTCCTTCCCATCCTGCAAAGGACGTTCCCTCCCACACAGAAACCCGTGGTCGCTGCACTTGAAGACTTGGGTCCCCAGGAGGGGCTGGCACCTGCCCTTGGCCCGAGGGTCCCGCGGGGAGCCAAACATTACCGAGATCACTGTGAGCAAACACACACGGAGCCGCGTGCACGCTGTGGGGCGCTGCGGTCCTGTGCAGCCGCCACCACCTCCAGCCAAAGTTAACTCCGCGAGGTGGAAGGCCCCACGGGAAGGTTCGAGGGCTTCTGCCCCTGTCGCCTGTGTCTCGGTGGAGGAATGGAGGTTGGCAGGAGTGGCGCGTTGGCAGGCGGAAGCCGACGGTCCTTCCTCAGCGGAGAGCTGAGGGGCTGTGTCCGGACTGCTCCTGGGGGAGGTCCGGCCCGGGCTGGTTTTGGGAGCGGGCCAAGGTCACTTTCAGACTGCAGCGTGGGGGCGTCTCACCTTGTCCTTCACGCCTTCTGGAAACCAGATGGTCAGAGGGAGGTCGTCAGGGTTGGGAAGACGTGGTAAGGACGCAGAAATGGCCAGGGAGAACAGTCCCTATAAATCCAGAAGGGGCTGAACGGGTAGTACGTCCAGGTCACCACCCTCTGTCCTCCGAGGGGCATTTCTGCGAGCTCGCGGGTGGGACTGCCCGCTGCCTTGGAGTGGCTCTAGCGTCCAGGGTGCCCAGCTGTGGAGGACTGCAGCCTCAGACACCGTCGCGGTCGCTGTCTCGTCTGAGCCTTATGAATAAGGGAGGCAGGGCAACAACCGCACTACGTGGAGCAGTGGGGGCTCAGTTTCCTTTCTGGGGTGGGGGTGGACGAGAGGGGTAACACCTGACTGGTGACTGGCAGGAAGTAAGGAGAACTTGTGCTAAAGCATGAATCCAGCCCCCAGAGTGGTCACTTCCTCTCTGACACATGACTCCTGTGTTCACACTGAGAAGGGCAGAGTCAGGCGTTCTGACCTCAGGGGACCCTGTCACCTTGGAGAACTGTAACATACAAGTAGAGTGAACCACCTGGAAGAAATGGCAACATGTAAGGTGTCATTCTGACCACGTGTTCTTGGCGAGAGCATGTCTGCTGTGGTTACCCGAGAACCGGGGACCCCACTCACTGACAAGGGTTAAGATAACAGCCGAGGACAGGCCGGGTGCCCCCTCCAGGGCCCACCGACCACTGGCCTGTCATTTTCTCACCTTCACTGTAATGTCACTCCAGAACTTACACGTCCTCCTGCCAAGTGCTTCAGCCCCACCTTGGAACGCTGGTAATGAGGGGTCACAGGCGCGAGGAGAGAGGGTCTGCTCCCCAGGTGCTGAGACTTAGCTGTGCGAGCAGGGGCGAGGCAGCGGCCAGCACTATACTGTCCGTGAAAATCACATTTGACACCAAAAACAAAATCCTCAATAAAATAAAAAGACTTCGAGAGGTATGCGCGTGAGTGTTTTCTGGTTAGTTTGTGACAAAAGTGGTCCTCCTATCTTGTGATGGGGCTCTTCACAGGGACACAAACGCAAGGATCCATAAGACACTGTCAACACGGTCAGCGCTGTTTCTCCAAAATTTTATTTGAATTTAAATTACAGGGCCAGCCAGATAGTCTGATAAGAAATTCACTTTTCCTCAGGAGAAAGGAATGCTCTCACGGCATTGCTAACAACTGTGTGCATCTCCACCTTTTTTTAAGGGTTAAATATCACATGGAGTAATTGACTCATGTAAAATTAAACCTTTATAACACAAAGAGAAACCACTTCCAGTAAAACAGTTTTGGTAATATGAATATATTAAATGGGCATAACTTCAAATGTAACTTTTCAACTTTGAATGTTTTCACATTTTTGTTTAAAAACAAACAAACAAACAAAGAACCCCCGATCGTAACTCCCTCCAGATTCCCAAGGACAGCACCACACCGGCAGTTCCAGATACACTACACCCTCCCCGCCCTCCCCACGCGAGGGCTGCAATGGCGTCGCTCGAGTGAAGCTGCTTCGTGGTCTCAAGTTCTAAGAACCAGCTTGGCAGGGAAACCTTTCTTCCACTTGGTGTAACGTTCTCACATGAAATCCTGACACCCGCGCACTAGACCCAAAGGCCCAGGACGTTTCGTCACGGCCAAGTCTGCTGTCCCAAACACCCTGATGTTTTCATTTCAAGAAGCTTAGATCACTTTCCCTACTGCCAACGGAAAAACATTAATGAATTTACACAGATTATGATCAAGACAGCCTCTGGAAAGCCAATTACAATGTAGACTGCCATTTAATTAAATAGAATAAAATCCATCGGTATTTTCTGGAGCTATTTTCCTAACTGGTGTTTTTACAACCTGCTGAAACATCACTCGGGAGCCTCATTTTACTGGCCGATAAATAATTCAATTAGTAAGAGAGGCTAGCAAAGAATAATCATATAAATTTCTTAGTCAGCCACAGCCATGCTGAATTCGAACTGGCAAACTCTGATTTGTAAGTTGTTAGTTGTGATCTTTGTATCACTAAGATGAAGAGATACCATTCTAATAACTTTACGGAGATGTATTCTAGGAGACACTGTTCTGCCGTGGTCACAGTAACAAAAAAGTGGTGCAAAATCAGTTACTTTATAAATACTGATAATTTGCAGCATTAAGGAATAGGACATTAAAAAAAATAAATTTCCCCATAGAACACCTATGACTAGGAACTCTTCTTTTTCTAAGAGAAGCCAAAGTCTTAATTATTCAGTTTCACAACCATGGAACTGGGTCACTTACTCTAAAAAGGAAAGGCGCCCTACAGGGTCCCACACACACAAAGGATCAGCATTAATTTAGCGTAATCGGTATCATTCATGGATCTAGCAAACTCATGACTCATTTTACATGAATAAGGCCAATATTATGCGGGAAAGTGGGGCTGGGCTCCAAGTCTGCACTGCGCCCTACTGGCGGTGCCCCACCAGACAGCTGAATGCGAAGGGCTGGTTTACTTTTTCCTTTTAATGCTGTGATACTTAAATGTTAAATCAGCATTTTCATGTGATCTGAAGGATTTCAATTACATATGAGCATTCATTTTTTGCAAAAACTCAATATTAGGTAATAGTTACATACTAATACAATAACATTCCTCTGCTGTACAAATTAAATCATTTAAAAGAAATGAGCATTCTAAGAATTATATACAAAAGAAACCTATAAGCATTGTTGAAATGAAATGCGAGGTGTCGTTGCTAGCTCTACTGTTTGAAAAGACCTTCCAAAAGGGAAATTAACAAACACCTTCCAACATACCCAGGTTTACAAGTCTTAAGAAAATCAAATGTCAAAAAATTCTAGAAAGCTGTGAAAAGCATATATACATTTTCCTCATGACCTTATAAGCTTCACACTTTAAGAAGTTGCTAAGTTTCAGTATCAAGTTACTCGCACGCCAACTTTATCCACCCAAAAAGCTTACATCGTGGGCGCGGTTCCCCTGATTTCAAACACAGCACGATCCTCCTTTAGTGAAGGCAGGCCACTCACCAAGGGTCCAACGCCCAGCTCTTACAAAGACAAACACAAACCCGCGGGCCAATCTGGTCCTGTCGCCGCGGCCCGCCCCTCCGCCACGCTACCGCCCCTCCTTCTGCCCTCCTGAACCTAGCCACGCTCACAACTCCTACAGCAGACAGGGTCTCTGAATTCTGAAATGACACAAAGATCAAGAAAAGTCCACGTGTGCTCTAGTGTGCAAGAAAGCAGCAGCTACGTTCTCCAGGTTCGACTAAAAAACAAAACAAAACAAAACAAAAACCAAAACAAGGTAAAATGAAAACCGTTCACTTAACAGCAGATGAGCAGTAATGTCCCTCAGGAATCGGTAAGAGTGCCTGATGCTGAAGAGCTAACAGCAAGTGCTGGGTTTGGATTTGCTATTTCAGGTGTTTACGGGGGGTTAGGCTTCTTGCTGGGCTGGTCTCTTCAAGTCCCTGATCTGTTTAACTAAATAGGTCTTCTCGTCGTTAAACTGCTCATCCTCGGTCCTGTCGTTCTGAAACTTGCTGAGGAACTCTATGAGCTTGGTCTGGTTCTTGAGGAGGATGTCCAGGATGGGCTGTGTCTTGTTGGGGTTGGCGACAAACACCTGCCGGGGAGGAAGCGCCATCAGCCACAGGAGAGAACACGCCGCGGTGCACTCGGGACACACCAGCACTTCCCTCCCTGGGGCATGGGGCGGATGAGTCGGGCTAACTCGGTCAGAGATTTGTGCTTTGGAAAATCTTATTTTATAATAGGAAAATGTTAAGAAGTCTTGTGTGTTAGCGCAAAAAGGACGGGCACCTTCGTTCATGCTCTGAAACTTGGAAGTTGGCATTAAATACAGATGCCGATTTTAGGATAAAATGGGCGGAAATCGTTTCTGGGCACAAAAGGTCAGAATGGATTTTGAGAATAAACCCGCTCCACAGAAAGCATTAAGACACAGATTAACCCTTACTTTGTGATTAATAACCTTCTCTGGTAAAGACATATGGCACCCTCTCTGTAAATAAACTTAGTTTGTTCTCAAATCTAAATGGTTTGCCCTGTTTCTGGGTCTATTTTTCTGTTTAAATATTGTACCACATTTAGACAAAAATACGAAAATTACCTGAATTGAGAATTGGATTACTTAGATTATCGACGTGAGGCTAATAACGGTTTCAGTGCCTTACCTTAAAAACGTGGAAGGCCTCAAACTGGATGTTACGACTTTTGTCTCGTAGAAGATTCATCATTAACTTGAGGTTCTCGGGTTTACTGATGTATTTTGTCATAATTGTGAAGTTGTGTCGGTCTAATAACAGTTCACCGAGAAGCTGAGAATACAGTTAAAGAATTATTCTACATTAACATTGAGATTTGAAGAAAAACCAAAGTTAAAAAAATTCATTTAATCATCACCATCATCGATCACAGAGTATTACCAGGCACTCAGAAGACTGACGAGGCTAACTACATCGTGATCCAGGAGCCACCGAGCGCCTACCTTCCCCGTGGGCATTTAAACCCATGGTGAATTTGACACTGCCCTCTGAAGGGAACAGTCAGGCACATTTGGCCCCAAGCTTAAGGTTGTCAGAGCTTAACTAAACATTAATTTTATTTGTCTGAATTTCACAGGTCAAAAGGGTCACGTCCGAAGTTTTCCATACACTAACTTCTACACATTCCAAAGTTATCATCTGATTCAGAAAGGTTTATAAAAATGAAAACTCTTCTGTTCCTTCTTAAGCCAAGTATCCTGGAGATACTACTCCCTTTGTTCCTTAGTGACTCCTCCTCACTAATAACATCAATTAATTAATGACATCAATTAAGACAGAAAAAAATCTGTTCCTTTAGGGCTTGCTGAGTTCTATAGAGGTGGGTTACATTTTATCAGTCTGTAACTTTTAAACTGTCATTGCTTGCTCTAGATTTTTCTTGTTTGGAAACCAGCAGTCACCTCTTCACGCTGCCAGCGCTGAGGTCTCATGGGGTCTGGTGTGCAGTGGTGTGGCCTGCAGTGGGGTGGGGCCGAGCTGTGGCCCCTGTGGACAGAGGCAGAAGCCAAGTCGTGGAGGGGCTGCCCCTGGCACCAGGTTGCCCAGGTCTGAATCCTGGCTCCTTGCTCCTTGTGAGCTATGTGACCTCAAACACATTATTTAACTTCTAATGGAATTATTCATAATCTATTTTGATAAAAAGCAGCCAAACCTGTCTCAGTCCACAGTTTCACTGCTCACTCCCCTCCAGCAAGTCCCTGTCATGTGGGCAGCATTCTGGGGAGATAACACCTGCAGTGTCTTCATCTAGTTGATACAGTTCTAAGTTTTAAAAATATACTTCAAAGTCTAAAACACTGCATTGTTGAGACAAAGTCCTCTTCACAATCCTGCATATTGCACTTTGGTGTCTCTAACTTACAAGGAGATGGGCAGGTGCCTTGTGCGGACCACTGAACCCATTACTGTCCACACCGATTTTGACCATGGACAAATGTATTTTCCCCTAAAGGTCTAAGACCCACATACTAGCATTTTTCCCTCTCCCCAAAATTCAAACACAGGGTAAAGGCGAAGAGAAATAAACTACATAAAATAAATAATCTGTCATACCTTGAGTGACTGTCTTTTTGTCACATAATTTTCTGAATGAAGTAACTTCTCATATTCACTGAAGAACTAAGACAAAAAATATAGATCAGAGTTATTTATTTTTTGAAGACTGGTAGATAATGCTATAAAGCTTGAGCAGAAACTCCTAGCCCCACGAAGGCCCATCACTGCTCGAGCTGGCCTCTGTACCTCTGTCCCACGCTCTTCCTGACTCCTCAGGCACCCTTGGCGGGGGGATGCCTGCTGACCACCTCCGTGAAAAGGGCTCCTGGGACCAACCCCCTCCCAGCTCTACACAGGCCCATGTGTGGCTTAAATCTGGTTCTCTTCTGTCCCCCCAACTCCATGTGCATGAAACATAACTCCCGTCTCCTGACTGTTTCCTCACTGTGGAGTCAGCTATCATTTCTTGGTGTTACATTAGAAAATTATATTAGAAAATATTCTTTATAGACTAGTACTCAAGTCCAAAGCACAACCATAAGGAGAAAAGTTATCTGTTCTTTCCATGCATCAGCAAGGAGAGAAATAATTAAGAAGAGAAAAGACATTCAGCACTGTGTGAAATCAGCAGACATCCTAGGGAACGCAGGGCTTGGGCTCAAACTTGAATAATGGGAGGGATTTCATTTAGAAACAGGGGTGAGGAAGGCAGGGGAAGGGGTAGGTACTCTTGAGGGATAAAAAGGGAAGGACCCAGCATGAGCAGAGACCTGGAAAACGCAAAATGCCACAGGTTTAAGAACTGGTAAGTGCCCACCAGATTTACAAACGGTGCTAACAAGAACAGTGTCACCAGAATGGAGGGCAGGGAAACAGGAAATGGAAACAAGGGGCCCACCTGGGCCAAGGTTACACTTCCAGAAAGTGAGAAGGCTAGCTAGCTTTAAGACACACGCATGCATATACACGTATATGTTTGTTTTAACGAGAGTAGGTTTTAAAAGTTCCACAACTGTGTAACCGCGAGCATGACCGCTGCAGAGCAGGACCGCCCCGAGGCTGCGCTGGCTGTGGGGGGTGGCAGAGGACGCTGCTTTGAGATCTGTGCACACAAAGCTATCTGTGTCTATGCTTTACACTGAGTCTCCAGTGGCCGTTCGTCTGTGGTTTAGAGGAGGGGCTGGCAAGCCATGGCTCAAGGGCCAAATCCAGGCCACGGTCTATTTTTATAAAGTTTTATTGGGGCATAGCCATGCTCACTTGTTCATTGTAAACAAATTCATTTATGTATTTTTATTTCTGTTTTTGCAGCATAATGGGCAGGAGAGCTGACAGAGACCACGGGACCCATGAAGCCTCAAATATTTACTCTCTGGCCCTTCACAGAAAGGTCTTCCGGCCTTAGCTTGGAGCTGCCTACGCGTCGTTTCTTTTGCCTCTAGGAAGAGGTGGGACGGTCACCTACTCACTTACATGAGCAAGTCACACATGTATTTTTAGAGAAGGCTGTTAACCCCACCTTCTCAAGTGATCGTCAGATTGATGGTCTAAACAACGGGGATGGCCTTTAATTAGTAACATGGAATATGCACACCTCAAGTTCTTGACAGAAAAACCAAGTGAAGATATTTCTGCTACATAATTCTTAGTTGCAAGGAGCTGCCCTCACGTGTTCCCCCGGGGTGCACTGGGCTCCATCCTGGACTACGGCGAACGGAGGACAGGCACTGTTCGGGCTCCTCAAAGACCTGCTCTTGGGGAACTGCATTTCAGCTCAGCATCTTCTTTACGGTAAAGTCACCCTGAGGGCTGCGTCCGCTACACGACACTGTCATTTAATTCCCCTCTAGGAACGCCCACGAGAGACGTGTTTCAGGTCCCAGGGCTAGAGAAGGCTGCTTCTTTTCAGCAACAGGCATCGCTGCTGCTTCAGACAGACTGGCCTCTTAACCGGCTCCACCCCGCTCTATGCTTCGGTTGCTGCAGAGCTCGGGCCCAGGCGCCCGGGATCTCAGGGCACGCATTTTGGTGTCGTGATCGATCGTACCTCTGGCTTCACGCAGATTACCCACATCTCCCTCCTGATCTCCTCCCCCACTGGCTCTGCCTGTACTGCATACATTTCTGTTAGCTGCGTCACCCGACGTTTTCTAAAACTCTGTTAGCTGATGTCACCCACTAACACCGTGCAGGAAAATCGTTCACTGCAAAATTAAACTGATGCCACTGGCTACAGCAAATGTCTTGGAAACTGGTCGATATTGTTTGTGGTAGGCATTAAGGCACTGGCGTGTTAAAATCATCTTTGAGACCATGTGGCAACAAAAATGACGCAGCGCTGCGTCACGCACCTGGCATACATATTCTCACTCGGTCCGCACGACGACCTTGTAGGCAGGTGCTATTCCAAGCCCCTTGTGAGGCTGAAGACCCTGAGGGCAGAGAGGTGAACGAAGGCCGTGCCCACAGTCTTGGGGCACACGGTGGGCTGGGGCTTGAAGCCAGACTCCACGAATGTGGTGCCAAAGCCCAAACTTCTAACTACTGCAAAAAGGCACCAATGAAATGACCATGCTGCCATTTCAGACCAACAAACACACCAAATGAAATGCATTCACACCCACACATACACAGGCAGAAGTAAAAATAAATGTCCAGTGATGTTCACACCATCTATGGGGCTATTCATGAGGGACTTACTATGTACTGTGCATTGTGTTATGATGTTACTGGGAGTGGGAGGGAAATACAGGGAAAAAGGAACACGAAAGAACTGGCATAGATTTTGACTATTTTAACATTTTATAAGAGTCTTATAATTTAGTTGAAGAACAAAGAAGAATAACAATACCTAGGATTTCAAAAACTCTAATGACTATTGGAAGAATGAAACCTAAGTCGTATCTCGTGAGATGAATGTGGATTTTAAGCGGACTGTTGTTGTTGTGACTCCTCTGAGAGCACCGATGAGACCGTGAACGTGGAAGTTAAACCCATGTGGCACAAGCAGGTGCCTGCGGGTCTTGTGGAGAGCAGAGCTGCACGTGGTGGAGGAGAGCGCCTGGCACCAGGGCCCGAAGGCTGCTGTGTTGGTCAAGGTCAGGTTATCGGCGCACTCAGAGCCGTGGACAAACCTTGGGGGTTCTATTACCAGGAAGTCTGACATTGACTCAAGCTGGAAGGGACCTCGCTGCTGGGCTGTTTCAATGTCCTCACTTATTACAAATACGGAGAGACTTTCTGAGTCCCCCAGTGTTAATGGCCTTGGCTGGGACAGGGGTGGGCTGTGGAGCAGGGCAGGCCCGGCCCTGCCTCCCTGAGGCCGGGGCTCCGCCCCTCCTGCTCGCTGCCGCCTCCCTTTCTCTTTATTTGCCAGCAGCACACAGGCGAGCCCCGGATGGAAAGGAGAGTTAGGAAATCAGTATATTTTCCTTTTACCTCAACTGTGTATTATATGCCATTCAGCACAAAGCACTTCATTGTCCTCTTCTAAAGCAAGGAAAGATAACGAAAGGCAGTGTATCAACCAAAAAGATCAAAGTCTGCCTCTGACCAAGCAACACTCCATACCCCGTTTCAGTACAGAAATGATCATGTGACCAACTTAAAAATTTACATATGCAAAATAAACATTCTGGTACAAAATATAACTTAAACCTTTCAATCCTGGTAACAAAACTTAAAATATGCTATTTTAGAATAGTAGTTCATATACTTACTCTATCATAATGCTGTTCCAAAAATTCTGCACTGAGTAATTTATGTCTTGTAAGCAAATCCTAGAAAAAGAAAATATAGTCAAAAAGTTGTTCTGCATTCAAGTTAATTTAGAACAAAGAATCCTAAAACATTCCATACCATTTTACATAATAGAAACTTGTTAAAATTACTATACTTAAAAACATGAGCATGAATTGTATTGCAAATATTGATTTTGAATATGAGTAAATAAAACCAATAATTTGAAATTGTGATTTTAATTATTATGATTAATCACATATCTATAGCTCTTAGAAGAAACAAGTTAAAAACATATAAGACAATGAAAATATACAAAGAAAGGGAATGAAGAATCGACGTGAAATAAAAGTAAACAACTGTGATAAAATGTCAAATTGAATACTGCTCCTGGTGGGAAAAGAGGAAATTTCTTTAATTAGAAAAAGTACTGAGGATCCATTTCCTTCCTCCTAAATTCAGTTGTGTTCAGTTTCATGCCTAATGTAATCTTTTGCAGAGGTAGAATGTTTTTTAAAAGCCCCGTCATTTTGCAAACATTGGCTCCTAAGTAAGCAGAATAATGCTGCACAAACGTAAGATCAAAAATCAGTGAAACTGTGCACCAACCTGGCATCACCATGACATACAGCTTATGCCTCACACCGCAGGTTTCCGTGGAAACAAGTCAAGGACCATTCATTCAGAAGATATTTACTATGTGCCAGGTACAGGTCTAGGTGCCAGGGTTACAAAGGAAAAAGGTGGTCCCTGCCTTTGTGGGCCTGGAAGTCAGCAATGACTAGCCAGGTGGGGGAAAACGGGAATAGGTGACAGCAGGAATGGCCAGTCAATATTAGGTAAATTAAGGAATTAAGATCCTTTAGAACCTCTGGCAGGAGAGGCAGGGGTCAATCATCCCCCTTTCTCAGGAACCAACTTTCCTTAACTTGTGCTCTGTTTACGTTGGAGTCCCCCCAGGTTATACCGAACGAGCGTTTACTAAGTATTGTCCAAGTGCCATGGAAACGGGAAACGCTCTAAGAAATGCTCCTTGGTCACACCGCCGTGGAAAGCACTGAAGCCCTGGCGCCGTCATGGGCTCCCCAGGGAGTGGCGTCGCCCACTGTGCCAGCAGCTTCCCTCACAGGCCTTGAGGCACAGGCTGCCCTCTCTAGGGCCCACCCACCTTGGGATGCGACGTGAGCTTCACTTCCACAGGGAACCCTCCCTGACGAGAGCATGGTCACAGGTGTGACTTCACATCAGGGCGATTATTTGATGAATGTCTCAGGCTAGACTGTACCTTCTATAAACACAAGGGTGATGTTTATTTTTACTAATCTTTGAACCCCCAGCACCTATGCAGTGCCTGGCACATAGTAAGAGCTTAATATCTAATAAATGAATGAATGAATGAACCAACAGAATCAGGGAACGTCTGAGAAAAAGTCACATTAAGCAAGGTTCAACGTATGCTTTTAAGAAGGCTTCTAATTCCACCCCAAAGATTTATAGGTGTTTAAACTGTTGGACAGGGTATACATTATATGCCCAGAAAGACCTACCCAATTAATTCTAAATCCCACTTAGGAGTTGAAGAGACCAAATTAGAAAACCTGGAGTTAATTCTGAGTACCCGAAGAGTCTCATGAGAAATGCTATGAGGCGTCCGAGCCCACGTAGGGGAGCAGGAAATGGAGGGGGTAGGAGAATTGAGATTATCTCAGTGTATCTTGGGGCTAGAGGTAAGGGAGAAACAAGGTAACTTTAAGGGCATATATATCAAGTGAGCTTGTTAAGAGCACTTCCTTCCTTCTCACATGCTACTGTGGCCTGTTTACAGCAGCCTCCCACGTGTGGGAGCCTCATGGGCAGGGGTCTGTCTGTATGGTTCGCTGCGGAACCGCACACCAAAAGAACAGAGTCCCACACAAGGCGGGCACTGAGATTCGTGGAATGAACTGAACGAACACACGAGTAAGTGAATTAAGGGACTCATGAGCTGGGATCTGTGCTGAGAGTCACTTCCACTTTTTTGTGGTAAATCACTCTGCAGCCCAGTGCTCACTGTTCTGTCATAATCTGACCACAGAGAAGGCCAGAGGAAGGTGTCTGAGGGACAGTGGTCCTCACCTGGGGCTAGGTTCTTAGGAACAGGTAGGGAGAAAGTACTGCTTTAACAAAGGGCCTAACCATGCTGTACAGGAGGTCCGACTGCAGGTCTGAGTAAGGGGCCTTTCTGCTCTGAGGCTGTTATCTCAGGTAGGAGCACAGGCTCACGGCTGAGCCACACAGGAAAAGAAGGACCGCCCCCACACAGGGGAGCCTGCTTGTCATCATCGGTTGAAAGAACGTGAAACTCAGAAGAGCGCTGCCACCCGAGGGCCCAAATCCCGATGGCCCGGGGGTAGGAGAGATGGAAGATGGGCCTCTGAGGTGATAACAGCAGGAGCGGAGCCCCAGGGCCCCACAGGATGAGAGCCCTTAGTTAAGAAGGGCCAGACCCACATTGGTGGGAAAGCGGCAATGCTGAGAGCCAGCACGGCGGAAAAGGGCTGAGGCTGGCTGTGACACGAGGAGACGGGGCTGGGCCGTGCCTCTGTCCGCTGAGAGGGAAGAAGCCTCACCTCAGGACTCGAGCCAAGGGCTCCAGGCAGCTCAAGCCAGGGTGTGGGCACAGCGACCAACAGAACTGAAGACGAAGGGAAAGGGGTGTGTAGTCAGTGCCTGGCCAGCGCCCTGCATGGTTTACAGGGTGCGGATGGTGCCAACCAGCGAGTGGCTGGGCTGGCCAACTGGGGGAATGAGTAGGATGGCTCATTCCCCACCTGTCAGAATTTCAATGTGCCCAAGGCCCTGTCATAACTTGGAGAAAGGTCAGGGATCATATCCCAAGTCCAGCAGATTAAACAGCCAACTTTTAGGGTGGGTTGACTTTAAAAAGATGCCTAAAAATTATGTAAGTTTGGGCCTCAAATTTCATGAGAAAAAGACAGCCCTAGAATCCCAGGAGAAATGCTGCTAGGCCGGGGGCTGACTCGCCTGGAGCCTTGGCAAGTCGTTTGGCCCAATTTCCTACTTGATGCTCGAGTATGTACGTCCAAGGCCAAGAGACTCAATTCTTTTGTTTGGTTCCCCTTGGAGCTCTTAGAGTGAGTATGCTCTTCCTGCGCTAGATCAAAGCCTATGCCCTGGTCATTTCCAGAAATAGGTTTAATCCATTCTCTAGAGGCCCCCACTTCACATACAGCAATGCTCTCAGGACAAGTCCCTACCGAGTCTTCTCTTCTCCAGGCTAAATACGTCCAGTTCCTTTAACCACTCCTCGCAAGACAGGTGCTGCGTCCCCCTCACCATCTAATGTCTTCTGAAAGTCATCTACTTGTCTATGTGCCTCTTAAAGTGTAGCGCCTGGAACGGAACACATTTATGTGCTGTTACCTGGTAAGCTTAGAGTGGGCTGAGACCATCATCAGCTCCTTAGGTCACACACTGTGTGGTCACATGTAGCTTGGGGGCAGCACCATCAGACTGTTTAATTTTAATGGACGTAGTCAGAATTTTGTTTATTCAGAGTGGGCTCTGTAGTCAGGCTACCTGGGTTCAAATTCTGGCTTCCCCATTTATTCTGGCTTCACTCAACATTTCTAGGTTTCAGTGTCCTTGTCTGTAAAGCAGTAGTAACAGTGCCTCCTGCACTGAGCTGCTGGAGTACGATGAGGCGCCTACGTTTTAGTAATCACCGCCTTGGTACTAACTGTTATTATTGTGCCTATCCCCCCACCCACATGTATTCAATACATAATTGGGGCCTCAAGTGGAGGCCTCAGTTACGTGTACTGAATTTTATCCTGTTACACTCTGGCCTCCGTGGATCTTTAGAAAGCCCTGTTTGAGGCACACAGCTATTCATCCTTCCCATCATGGCCATCACCTACACGTCTGGTAAGTGTGCCTTGTCACTCTTCATCTACATCATTAATAATGATCAACCTGGCTGGGTGGAGAGCCACCGAAGTCCCTCCAGCGAGATGGCATTTTCCTGTATCCATTTTCCAGCACCTTATGGATACAGTGCTCGGTGAGTCTCAGATTACTATAGTGAAACTCCATCTAGCTCCTAATCTTTTTCTTGTTTACAATGAAAACAGGCGTGTGTAATTACTCAACATCTAGTATAGCCTCACTGTCATAAAGGGATTCTAACAGCTGCTGTTTATGGCACCAATGCCGTGTGGGGCTACAATAAGCTGACATTCCAGCAGGGGAAGACAGGTTAAATCAGTAGCAGAGCTGGGAATTGAACCCAGGCAGCCACTCCCTTAAGCCCCCTAATCTACTGGCAACAATGAGATTAGTATGACTGAACTTACTCTTAGTGAATCCATGCTGGCTGTGGGTACTCGGTTTCCTTTCCAATATGCTCAGATATCATCTCTTTAGAAATACTTTCCAGAACCTTACACAGGTATAACATCAAGCTCCAAGCTCCACCCGCCTTTTTGGGGAATCTACCTTCTTCTACTCTGGAAAATTGGAAATATATCTGTTGGCCTTCTCACGCCCCTCTCAATCTCCTAGTTCCTTAAAAAAATCACTAACAAATATTTGGCCACTGATTGAACTATCTCAGTCCCGCTTGTTCGAGCTACGAAACTTGGATACATTTAGAGCAGGCAGTTTCACCTTCCCTAAGGCTAGGCCTGCTTCCGGGGCCTTATGTCCAGGGTTAAGGATGAGCGGCACTCGTCTGAAAGTTTGCGTGTACAGACTGCCTTTTCTGGGGAAGGTGTTTTGGTCACAATCTCAAAGGACAGTATGAATGATGGGTCTCTTCTCTTTTTCCTTATAAAAATATTCTCGGTAGAGAGGACACCAGTAGAGCAGGAGAGGCAGTGGCCCTCCTTGCCGTCAGTACCTGTGGTGTGAGGCTGACATGGCTCCTGCCGGTCTTCCCGCTGCACTGACTCTCTGGGGGTTCCCTCAGGCTGGGGTGGGGAGGCAGCTTTGGCTTATTTTTAGGTTGTGTCTGTCTCTACTGCCTTGGGTTTGGCCTCTCATCTATGTTGCTTTCGGGAGGGCTCTCCTGAATTAGCTCTCCGATTTCCAGGCCCTCAGGAGCAGCGGAGACACGGAGTCCCCACCAGCTTCCCAACGCTCTCCCTTCCTCCTTAGGCTTCTGTGGGGCTTCTGTAGTTTCCCCTCCTCAGGTGCAGGCTGCTGCCTGGCTGCACCCATCTTTCCCTTTGTGGCCACCACGACCCGACAGGGTTGCTTTTCCCACAGTGATTCCATCACCTTGGTGTGAATTTAATTCAAAGCAGCAGCCCTGAGAAGACATCATCAGCAATGCCAATCGAGGCTTTGTCAGATCCTGGGACTCACATTTCTGGCATACACTCAGCACACCTGTCTCACCTGCTGGTCACCTCTGCCGCCTCTGCCCTTGGTCGGGCGGCCTGGCTGCATTCTCCCACGCCTCTTCCTCACCCTCCTGCTGCCACAGAGCTGCCACTCTCGGCTCATGGCTTTCTTTTCACACAGGACTCTCTCCTCTTCTTGACACAAGGTGCTGCTACGCCTCCCTTCGTAATGGCTCTGCTGCTTCTGAGCAGGGCACACACTCTGCCCTAAGCACGAGTCCTACCCACCCGAGGCCGCTGGTGCCGATGGCATCACACTGACCTCTCTGTTATCACCTCAAGTTCACTTCACCTGGCTTTGTACATTGACATATAAATATCTGAGGTCTTACCTGAAGCTTCCGACATCTTCTTTAATGGTTTCAGGGAAATAAATTCCTGGGCACCTCTCACACCATTATTTTATTCTTATTCAATGTGAAACCCTAAAGGCCAGACTGCCAGGCTTTCATTCTATTTTAAGGGCGTTCATTCTCTCTGAGGGACACGTTTTGCCCAGAAATCAAGGCCTAGGCTCACCTCGGGGGCTCTTTATAATCATAGAACCACCCTTACAACAAAACTGGCCACTTCTCATTGTAAGAGCGTTCATGGTTTCTAAGCAACAGCAGTCTGCTGGTTAGCATAACGAATTCTGACTGTATTAAAATAGCGGTCTAAATATTCACTTACAAGGTCACGTATTTTATGTAAGGGAATATAACATAGAAAGACTTGCTCTCATTGTGAAAACCACTAATAAATACTGCTTTATTTATATACCTAAATAGCACAGAACCTTGCAATTCAAAACAATACGCATGCTGTATAGTGGTATCCTATCAAATGTGTATTTAATTTAGACAAATATACAACAGGGAGATAAGGTGGGTGGGTGAGGGAGGCTCCGTAATAACGTGAATAGTGCGGGTGACTCTGCCCGCCGCCGCCCCTCGCACTGAGTAAACAACTCTGGCATGAGCGTGAGATGGGAGGTGCCAGCCCACGGTGGCCGGGGCCTGAAGAGAAGAGAGTTACTTCACCTGGGGCTCAACCACAGAAACTGTGACGGTGTGTCCGACACGGGAGAAAACCCTGGTTGTTATAGCTACACACTGTGCTGGATGGGTGATTTAACAGAAGAGGACACTTCTGTCTTTTAGAAAGATGAAAAAGAATCTAACCTTTCCACCCTTTTAAAGCTGTGACTCTATTCATACACCTAAGTCACACAGATGTATGCAGGAAAGGGAAAAGGCAGGTTTACAGATGTTCGTATAGAAAGTAACACAATAATTAATAAATAGTAATACTACACGAATTAACTGTTTCGTGTACTCATAACGGTAAATCTACTTTTCCCCTCATGCAGATATAAACGCTCCTCTCTCTTCCCGCTAGGGGGCAGCAGTGTATAGGCTAGGTGGGTAGAGGTTTAGGAAATGGCACACCTGTAAATCTGACTTGTAGGTATATTTAAAATTCTCTGGTTTTTATATATTACCTTGAATGTGGCAAACGCATCTGAAGCTATGTCAAATGTTGACATTTCAACATATCGGAAGAAATCATAAAACTGTTCTGACCACAGAATGATCTTTGCAAGTGGTTCATGTCTGATGCACTCTCGTAACATTATTCCACAATTTAGGGCTATTTCTGGAGACTCATACCTGTGAAAAGAAAAACAGACATGATCGCTCTTTTAAAACTCCAACACTGAACAGTTCAACTTTTCAGAACAGGAAGTGTCGGCTGTGCCCTGAGGGAGCTCGGCGGGCTGCATGCAGGGCCTCTCTCAGAGCAGAGCACGTGCTCAGGGGAATTTCCTCTTTAGGGTGCACACACTAGCCCGTGGTGACTGTTTCAACCCAAAGAAAAATCACAGGCCCAAGAGTGACTGTGAATAAAAATTCATTATTCTGGCAAAAAACTTTGAAGAAAGTATTTAGGGCCAGACCTCCTCATAGGGATTAGTTTTACATGTGGGGATGCTCTCAACACTTCAGAAAACCCAAAAGCTGAATTGAAAAACAAAAGAAAACAAAAGTTTCCTAAATCCATAGTACCCTAAATAGCTCTATCACATATACAGCATTTACATTTCATTGTTTTAATTCAATACTCAAAACAGTCCTTTCAAGACTCCTAGCAACGTGTAAACCCTACAGAGTTGGAAGCCTGGTCCTGAGATGTTACGGTTAAGGAGAGCCTCAGGGCGCTGGCAGCGGGCACTGGGGATGCCCCTCACAGCCCTCCTCTACAGCCACCTCGACAGCTCTCATGTCTCCCTTTCTCGGGCTCAGGAAGAGAACCCCATTTTCTTCCCAGCCCAGCAGCCTTTTCCCTGACGGTACGCACCAAGCCCCTCGGACTGGCTCTGCCGCTCTGCTCCAACACCGCTCTTTTCCTCCACTTCCTTCCAAGTTGCGTGCGTGGGTTTAATGTCTTTCCTACTCAATCTCCTCCAGTCTCTTGCAATCGAATTCCACTTCCCAACATCCAACTAGCAAAGACCTCTCTTGGGCAACTCGGCCTTCTCCCCTAACAGATTCTACCACCTAGTGTCCTGCCAGTGCTGACCTTCGCCTCTCTCTCAAGGGAAAACTCCCCCAGTTCTCCTTTCTGCCCCTCAGACCGCTCCTATTTTTTGTCCGGCTGAGGCCTTCCCACGAGCTCTCCAGGCTGCTAGCGAGCGCCCTTACAGTCGCCAGGCTTCCACCATGACTCCTCAACATCCCCTGCTCAGGTCCACACCTGAGCTATACTTAGGCATTTTCTGTTGTCTCTGGACAACTTCAGTAAAAGGTCTACCATAAACGCCACATGTCTAAAATCAGGTCTCATCGCCCTCCACAGAACAGGTCACCGGCCCGGCTTCCTCATTTCTCTAAGCTGGCATCCCTGTTTTGTCTCAGATGCCTGAGTCTGAGACAGGTCGGGGAGAATGTTCTATGACACTGGAATTATTCTCTAATTATGCTGTCCAGTACGGTAGCTATTAGCCACATGTGGTCACTGAGCGTTGCAATTTGGCTCAAATAACTAAGGGATTAAATTTTAAATCTTAATTTAAATTAATTCAAAATTAAATAATTACATGTGGTTAATAGGTACTGTATTGGACAATACAATTCCAATCTCACTCTCTTTACCTGCTCCCAGTCTTCGCATCTCCTAGGTCAGCAGTCCCTTTTAAATGCTTCTTGGGGATCCTTAGTTTCAGTTCCTATTGTCGGCTCCCACCAACGCAGTAACTCACACCAAGAGAAATGCAGTGTCCCCACCCAGCACCTGTGTTAAAGTTCCGTCTTACCAAACCTACCCAATGCACAAGTAACATCAACAGCATTTCCAGCTGTTTACAGTGATTTCTTCTTGCTAATCAAATAAAGACAAACTTCTGGGCTTCACGTGTAGGTCGTTCCTCCTCAGATCTACCCGGTGGCAGGGCGCCATCTCCCACTCTGCATAAGGCGTCCCGATCATCTCCTTGTCGCTGTCGGTCACTATGTTCCTTTCTGCCCGTGTCTACTTTCTTTTCTTCTGCAAATTCTAAACCATCTGGAACTTCACTCTGAAGTTCCACCTTTTACCAACCCTTGCCTTACTGACCGAACTCGCATTTTATCCCCTGAAATTCTACAGGACTAATTGTTATCTAGTAGTATAATCCTTTTGCTGTACAAATGCTCATCATAGATCCTCAACAAGATCAAAATGACATTGCTTTGTATCATTTGTACTATGGTTGCTAGACTGCCAACTGGCTCTCCGGTGATTAAAATGTCTGCTCACGAAATGGCCAATCATAAAATTTATCTTCGCTGATCTTTAATAAGGAGACTAGAAAGACAAGGGTAAGACAGTTTGGTTCAACAAGCTGGACAGGTTTTGAAGGTGGTTAGTCAAGCTTATCTTATAGGAGTAAACCATGAACCAATGATTACAAGGCAAACAGTTATGCCGTACAACCTGTTAGCACCAGAGTGGAGAGCACATTAACATTCAAACCGCCAGAGCTAACACTGCCTCCAGATGCAGTCTAGCACCAGCAACAGGAGTGTTTTCAAAAGTGAACCAACAGTGGCAGCATAAATCCCCAAACATCTGACATCAAAGTACTGAAAGCCTGAGCAGAGGATCACACTGCATGACAGTAGTCTAAACTAACTGATCAACAAAAGGACAAAAACCTTAAAAGGCAGTTCTCAGGGCTCCTTGAAGAAACAGCTATTTGCAGGTCCCAGGGAGGAACCCACACAAAAGAAGCAAGGGACATCCTGTGCCGGAGAGCGCAGAAGCAACCCAAGACCAACGGGGCCTGGCTAAGGGGATGCGGGGGCCAGCCTGAAGGCGGGGGGCTCTCAACGGCCCAAGGTGGGGCAGTGTGGACATAAAATTTGAACGTGATAACTGAAATGGATTGAAACACATTAAATATATTTTAAAAAATCCCAAATTCCTGAGTTCACAGATGCCAGGGATGCATGTGCACAGAGGAAAGTCCACGTGAGGTCACAGCAAGAAGGTGGCCATCTGCACACTAAGGAGAGAGACCTCAGGAGAAACCGAGTCTGCCAACACCCTAGTCTTGGACTTTCTGTGAACCAGGACTGAGAAAATAAATGTTGGTTTTTTAAGCTGCCAAGTCTGTGGTATTTTGTCAGGGCTGCCCTACAAACTAAATCCTTCGAGTGTATGATCTGTGTAAACTTGGGGTTCTCTCTTTCTGGGCCCCGGTTTCCTCATTTGCAGAATGAAGATATTCATAGGACTTAGCCATAGATTCTGAGGGTGAAATGAGCTTATCTTTATCACAAAGCCTGTGTAATAGTAAGAGCTAAATGTTAGCTATTATTACTGTTGCTATAATTAGAAATGATCACTATTATCATTGTTATTAGTGTCTCCAGGGGGACAGTTATCAGTCCCCCTCTCTGTATGATTGAAAGGTGAGCAATATTGTTACATACCCAAAATGTTTTATCTTTTTATAAATCACATGCCTGCTTTTTTAAAAAAATTAATCCTCATCCCCTACTTCATTTTTTAATCTTCACTTGAGAGCATTTTTTTTTCATTGCTTTTAGAGAAATAGGAGGGAAGAGAGAGAAACACCAATGCGAGAGAGAAGCATCAAATGGTTGCCTTCTGATGCCATGAACCCAGACTGGAGAACAAATCCACAATCCAGGTATGTGCCCTGAGCGGGAACTGAACCCATGACCCTTCAATTATGGATTGACACTCCATCCGCTGAGCCACACTGGCCGTGGCCGCAAGTCTGTTTTTGTAGCTAAGGAAATCTTCCTTTAAGGGATTCTTGGGATCTGGTAAGAAGGCTTGAATGTTAAAAAAAAAACAAAAACTATGACTATGAAACAAACAAACAAAAAAACCCCTTGAGTTCATAATGACCTGATTGTCAATTTAAGAGGATAGAGGATAAAGATCAGGTTAAATGAGATTATAGGGATACATATCCAAAATATGTGATTTTCCCACAAATGCAAAAAATGATCCAGTTGCTTCAACAAATAAATGGTATATTTTTTAAAAAGGGGTCAGGGCTATTATAGATTAAAAGAGAGTTAAGAATCATATGAACTGCCCTGGCCAGGCAGGGCAGTTGGTTAGAGCACTGACCTGGTACGCCAAGGTTGCGGGTTTGATGCCAGGTCAGGGCACATACAAGAATCAACCAATGAGTGCATAAGTAAGTGGAGCAACAAATCAATGTTTGTTTTTTCTCTCTCTCTCTCAAATCAATAAATAAAATTAAAAAAAGAAAAAAGAATCGTATCAACCCAATTTTGGGGCTTTGTTTGGAGCCTGATTTGAACAAAACAAAAAATGACACTTTTTGTGAAAATCAAGGAAATCTGAACATAGGACATTAGATAATGTTAGGTTTGTAAATGGTATTGTGATCATGTGAAAAAGAAAAAGAAAAACCCTTAGAGACATCATCTCCTTACTGGGGATGCAAACTGAAGTGCTGTGTGTGGGGAGGAAAGAAGGGGAAGACATGAAACAAAAATGACAGAGTTTAATAGCTGGTGCAGCTGGGTGGTTAGGAAAGGGCTGTTATACTCGCTCTCTTTGATGTACCTATGGGCAGTAAAGGCTAGAAAGGGCGGGGGATGGGTTCTGCCGGGTCCCCAAATCAGTATCATTCTCCATGCGTCTCCTCTCCCCTCCAGCTCAGGTCGGTCTGCTCTGGCCAGCTCAGATGGAGGGACGAATGAGAGCTTCGAGCTTTCTCTCTGAATTGTATCTTAATATCCTTACTTACATGATGTTTAACAACATCCCTATCGTACCGTTGGCTACCCTAAAGTGAAAATGCAGGCAGAAACAACTACTTTACAGGTTTTAATAATGATGGCTTTCTATGGAAAAAGAAATTATTGGCTTTAAAAATATACAAAGGTTCTTGGAAGCTGCCTGAAGAATACCAAAATTTCAGCCTACTCCCTTCACGTTATACACACAGCTCTTGGACTGATACAACAACAACAACAAAAAAAGATGCCAAGAGTTCTGTAAGGTAACATCTGAAGAAGCAACACAGATAGTCAGGAATAGGAAAAAGGAAATAGAATGCTGGCACCCAACACACGCACTGACTCATGCTTTGCCTAAGCAAGTCTGAACTTGGGGGAAGTGTTAAACCAGAGATAGGAATCAGAGTGAGCAAGCTGTGAAGTCAGGGGCAGGGGAGCAAGGTGATTCACGCCACCAGCCACGCCAGTAAAGCGCCTGCCCGCCAATTTAACTGAGCCCCGCCAATGCTGGGACACACAGACGCGCACCGTGCCCAGAGCTGACAAACAACTCTGGTGCAAAACCACAGGAGGCTGGTGACCTTGCCAATCAGGGAGGCTCAGTGATGAGGAAGAGGATTTCTATGGTTTTGAAGTTTAAGTTTTTAGGCTTTTTTGATTTTTTTTTTAAACTGACACACTACCCAGGCATAAATGCCTGCTTAGTTCAGCAGTAACTCCGGGAAGATGCACTAAATTACCAAACTGAGCTGGTAACTGAGGATACACAGGAAAAAAGAAAAAAGAAAAAGCAAATACTACTTCATGGACAAGTTCTCTGTAGATCGACCACAGCTAGGCTAGGGAACGTCCACGCTCCATTTACTAGGCAGCTTTTACTGGTATAAGATAGATGCGTGTGCATCTATCCAAAGGTGTCTTTAAATACGTGATTTAACTGACATTTCATAGCCTTGAACTTTTTAAATCTTAGAGAACAGAAATAAGACCACGGGACTTTTTTCTTCAGTCACGTATGATTTAAAAATTTAACGGCTTATGATGCACCTACCTTTATACTTGCATGGGCATTTTCAAACTCAATGTAGCTCACGGGCGGAATTTTAAGGAGGGAAATTTGTTTGAAAGCTACCAAAAAATGAGCCGAGCAAACCACAGAGAATGCTTTCCCATATTCAACATCCTGTTTTGCCCAAGACCATCTTTCCTTTTTATTTTTCAACTGGGAATATAAATTTCATTACACTGTACATACCCTTTCAATAACATGAACAAAATATTCTGTTGGGTGCAGATGTATTCAACAGTAGGAGTCCTTGTACCAATTTGTCTTCTGAGAATATTGTTGAAAATCTGAGCCACGTCTTTTTTGCCCTGTTAGGAATACAATCATTAAAATATTTACCTGACTAAACATCAAAAAGCCCACGTACCCTCCCAGTTAAACTCAAATCATGGCATCGCATATTTACAATTATGACCAAATAGATGACCTTAAAACATTCATGGACATTAAATTTTCTTATTTTCTTTCTTTATCATTTCAAATTCTAAGTTTTAATAGTACACTATTTTTAACCCAAACAATACACTGACAAAGTGAAATCTCATTCCATGTAACTTCAGCTGTTTCCAACTCTCAGAGTCATCCTGACTCAGGTATGAAAAACAAACTCTTGCTGTATGTCTACAATGTTCAGGGGTCTGATTCCCACGCAGATGGAACAGGGAGCCTACACAGGATGCTTGTGCTGTAAACACTACACACACTCTTACAGTGATGGAAGGAGAAACTGTATGCTACTAACACTAAAAATGAAAGAATTCCATAAGAAACTGAGCTTCAGCGGTAAACGGATACGTGTCCCGGTTAAACGGGGCCTACTTGGGAAAGGCTTTACGTAGACTAATAATGACGGTGCTAAGTATCACATGATACAGCAGTTCAGGTCAGGATTACGCCACTGTATTTGACTAAACAAAATAGATGGACATCACCTCCACACAGTGAACCTTAAACACTGCCCAAGAAAGTGACAACTGCAGCACTGGATGCCGAGAGACGTTCCGGAATGGTTGCTTGCTCCGAGGCTGGCAAACCTGCAAGGGGCTGAGTGAGCAACAGCCTTCCAGCGCCAGGGGTCACCCTGGGGCCCACGCTGGGTCAGGAGTTGTAACAGCAGTCTCCAAGACCCAGTCTCAAGGGCACACACTTCTTTCAAATGTATGCCCCTAAAGTCCCAAATGAACACTATGAACTTCAGTGACCAGGCTGGGGAATGGGATCGGTGGACAAAGAAGGAGGAGCTGGATGTTCAGTGCATTCCCAACATTGCAGAGAAAACAAAACTGTTGTTGTTGAAATCTGATACACTATTAAAAATAGATGAAATCAGCTATATAAATGGAAAATAGTTCTACTTGTTCTACAGGATAGAAATAAATTTTTCTTCTCGTCTATTATCAATGTTCCGTTTGAGTAAACTCTGAACCCCATCGTCATATCTCTCTCCAAAACGGAATCTGGCCATACGTCTGCCATTTTCTCCCCTGGTTTTCCATGTACCTGCACAGGCATCCAATCACTGAGGATGACAGACACTGGGCCTTAAAACCAAGCACCCCCATAACAGAGAATCAAAGCAGCATGACCATGCTGGAGCCCCTCATTAGCGTGTGCGTGCGTGTGTGTGTATTTATTTATTTCTCAGGCTGGTATCAAGGACCATTATTCTCACTGTACACTAACTAAATATTTAACATGGCACGATCTGGCTGGATAAGCTTGGGAAGTGATCTCATGTGCCTACCAGTGCCAGGCAGGAGATGTTAAGGGGGTAAAGTAGACCCTAAGGCAGAAAAGCAGGCTGTGCTGTCTGCCAGAGACCCAAGTGTGATCTCCTGCATCCTCTTCTCCAGCTGAGAGACCACATAGAACTACAGGCCTAATGTTACCAGAGTCAAAGTTTTCAAGATAAGCCAGAAATTCAAAATTGTATATAAAATATCCTACTATTTAAATGACATCCTAATTTAAACATTTATAAACAGTGCCAAGCAAAACACATGATCTCTGCTGCAGTGAATTCTCAACAGGTAAAAACAAAAAACAAACAAAAAAAGCCCTGGGTGTTCTCGGCGATACCATCTATTTCTAACATTCTAACAGTCTATGGGCGTCTTTAGAGTGTTTAGTCCTTGAGAACCAAGGACCAGTGAGTTATATAAAACAGCAGCTACTTGCTGAACACAACCTAGATGAAAGGGCATGACGAATACCTAAGCAACTTCCCGTATGACGTGGTGAAATGCGGGGAAGGAGCCTGGCGCAGGCCTGGGACGCTGGGCTCCTGCCCTGGCTCTGGCAACGGGGAGGCAGCGCGCTCACAGGTCTGCCACCCCGGGGCCAAGGGCCGGGCTGAGTCTCCGGCTGTTCCGAGGGGGAGAACACTTGGACAAGGACTATGAATAGGGTGCTGCGGGTGAAAAATAAAAAACTGGTTTGTTACCTCAAAGTCGATGAGCTGCAGATCCGCTACCAGGGTGCCCAGGAGCCCGCTATTATACAGCTCTTGAGCGAGCTGTGCCACGGCCTCCGTCTGCGGCTCCTTTTCATTTGTGCCATAGAGAATTTCTTTCATGGCAACCAGGTTTTTGGAAACTTCTTCTGTGGCCTGATTTTTGGGGGAGAGGAGAAGAAAATTCATTTTAATAAACATATACAACACAACACCTACATCTGTTAAATACCTTCGCTATGTTATAGACCCACGGGCATATGTATAAGACATGAGGGTGGGCAAACCCTCATGCTGCCCTTCGGGAGCTTACCACTGCGCACGTGTGTGCACACCTGCGTGAACCAACAGACACACGCGAACCAGCACACGGGCCCGGTGGGGAAGACCCGCAGACTCACAGCACGTACCCCTGAACACTGAAAATCACACCATGACAGAAACAGAACGGGGAGGAAAGGTTCAATTCTGCACCAAACGGGAGGAAGACAACACGGAAGAGGCACCAGAGCTGACCCAGAGACTGGAGGCACTGAGAAGAACTGGGGCAAAGGGGATGGGGCGAGAACTGGCAAGAGCCAGGAATGACAGAGGGAGAAGTACAGGGTCTGTCAAAAAAGGTGGAGTGAACAAGGGAGTGAAAGCAGGAAGTGAAGCTGAGAGAGGCTTTGAATGCAAAGGTAAAAGGTCAGCGATAAATAAAATGTCACTAAAGAGCTTCCACTTCTGGCCAAAATGGAGGCACAGGGGCCAGATTTTACCTTTCCCTATGAAAAAAGACTAAAGAATAGAAGAATGTTATGAAACAACGAATCTGAAGCATCGAACTGCAGGCAGCAGAGGACAGTGATCCCTGAGGGAAGGGAAACAAATGAAATGAACCTCCCAACCGCCCTCACTTCGTGCCTGCAGAGGGCAGGGGACCCAGCAGGACAGGTGGCCTCCGTGAGCTGAGCTGGGTTGAGCTGACAAAGCGGGGCACCTGCAGGGGCCGCGGAGACCGGCAGTGGCAGCGGGCAGAGCGCCGGGGGGATGGTGCTCCGCAGGGGCGAGCTGGAGAGCTGCAGGGACACACGTGCTTCTTGGGCAGAACACGGTCTGAGCAGCACACGCGTGTGAGGGAAGTGCCCCAGGGCAGGGACGAGGGAGCTCGTACAGGCTGCAAACAGTTCTTGTTCCCATGAACCCGGGGAAGGGCTCCCGTTCACAGGGCACAGAGCACAGGTTCACGGGACATTTCACACGGTTTTATCTCCGTCAATGATGAGGAGAAAAAGCAATCAACAGAAATAGCCCTGCAAGTGACACAGGGGACATAATTAACAAACAAGGACATTAAAAGTTACTATAACTAGTCAGTATATTCAGGAAAAAATGAACAGGTTAAGTAAAGGTATGAAAAACTTTTTAAAAAAAGACTGACCCAAGTCAACACCTAGAAATAAAACTACAATGTCTGAAATAAAAATATACTGGATAGAATTAACAGCAGATTAGACACTGCAGGAGAAATCGTTAGTAAATATAGAGAAAAAGCAATAAAAACTATCCAAAATGAAACACAGAGAGGGGGAAAAGACACCCATCAGTGGGTGAGAGGGTGACTGTAAGCCATCTAACGTACGTGTGACAGCAGCCCCCAAAGGAGGGGGAGGACAGACAAAATAGATGAAGACATAATGGCTTAAAATTACCAAATTTGATGAAAATGATACTCCCATGGAGCCAATAAATTCAAAAGCTGAGAACAAGAGACCAAAAGAAAACTATATCAAGGTGTGGAATAATAAAATTGTTTTAATTCAGTGAAGAGAAAAATTTAAAAGCAACCAGAGGGTAAAAAACATTAGCAAAAAAAAATCAAAGAATTACAGGAGACTTCCTGAGAGAAATGAAGTCAAAAGATAGTAGAGGATTATCATTACAGTTCTGGAAAAAGACAAAGTAAACTGTTCTCTTAGAATTCTATACCTAATGAAAACTATCATTCCAAAAACAAAACCGAGTAAAGCGTTGTGGAGACACCGAAAAGCTGGGAGATTCTGTCATCGGGAGGCCTGCACTGCAGGAAATGCTGACGGAGTCCTGCAGGCGGAGGGCAAATAATTCCAGATGAAGATCTGCACATACACGAAGGACTGAAGAGCACTGAAGACAGCGATGTGGGTACATATAAATGACACCCCTCATCATGTAAAAAATGGCTTTAAAGACATTTGGCTATTTAAAGCATAAATAATTACGTATTCTGAGCTTATGACACATGTAGAAGAATAATATGTGACAACAACGATTCAAAAGTGGGTAATAGAAAGTAGTAAGGTTCTTGGATAGGCAGCAGAATAATATTTCTGAGACTGCAATAAATTAACGTTACATGCCTTAAGTCCTACAGGAACCACCAAAAAAACAAAACAAGACTTACAGCTAATAACAAAGGAGACCCAAGTAGGGTACTAAAGATATGTGAAGAACATAAAGGCTATAAAAAGCTATATAAACCACAGTATTTGTGAACGGAAATCTACTTCAGGGAGACTAGTTAGCACAGATTGACACGACATAAGCATTTAATGGCACCTAAAGCAGCACCCAGTTCCATGGTGCTCCCTTCTACGACCTTCTGTCCTTGTTACTAAACGATCACCTGCTTCGCCTTCGATAGTTTCAGGGTCTGCAGTGTTGGCACATTTCAGAACCAGGAAGCTGTCAGAATAGTTCACAAGACAAACACTGCCTCCCTCCAACGCCTGCCAGCCCTGGGGCTACGCTGCCCATGGGGCAGCACCCTAACTTCTCTTCCATGGAATGGCTTCCCTTTGGAGGCAGCGTGCCCATCTTCCCTAAACAGTCTTCAGGAAAACTCTCAGCTTCTTCACCATCCTCCTAAGGAAGACAGGGCTCCAATTCCAACCCTATTCAAAATGGAATGATGCAGGAGACATCAGACCCTACTTTCCTACAAATGTCCCAAATGTTAATGTAGCCCAAGGCTATCTTTGAGAATTTTTGCAGTCATATCATATAATTCATTTGAAGTCAGATCTTTGAATGACAGTGCAGTGAAGGCTTTAACTCTCCCCACTATTTAATTTAATCTCACGAACAGCCCACCATTCAACACTGTGGAGGTGTTTCTGGGTCTGGAAGGACATCCATTATACTGGCTATCACTCTCCTGGTTGTATCATCTGAAAGTCTGATCGGTATGCTTCCCATGGCCTCAATAATTAACCAAAATGCTAAAAAGGAAATAACCATGAAGGGAGCCTATCATTATGCCTTTGAATCACCATGTTCTTCTCAGTAACAATCTATTTGCTAATAATCTTTGGGTGTGGCTGCTCAACCACTTACACACACACCTGTTTCCAAATCGTATTCAAGTGGCTTTTTGTTAAACACTTTGAGCAAAAAGAATATCTATTCTTTCCATATTTCCTGAGCATGAGACAATGAATTAAAACTAATCTGAGAAGACCTTTCTACTGAGTTCTATTGACTACTATTACTTTCTATTCTAAGTGCTTATAAATCATCCTCCTAATATAATAATCCATTATGAAACCTTAATCAGTATCAATGTTAAACAGAATCTTCACCTTTTCCAGTCTGCTGTCAACTACCCTATTCTGTTAATGACACAGATTTCTGACAGTTTGTCATCCCATACACAAATTTTAAGAACACGTGATTGTACTTTTTCTGGCCCAGTTGATAAAATCATTTATCGACAGTAAATGTTCTCTTAAAATCTAATTATATGGGTTGCTTTTTCAATTTCATTTTATTAATCTTCATTCTTAAGATGATTCTCTTTCACAGGGAAGAATCTTTAGCAGGTTTTCTGAGTCTACTGTCTGTTGATTTTGTATTCATGACCCTAAGTAGTAGGCCTCAGCCGCCTTTGTTTCTCTGGCTAGACCAAAGTTTTGAGGTTCACAGTAATCCTTCAATATCCAGTTTATATTCTTCTTTGAAATCATGTTTATGATTTTAAATCTGGGTTGACACCACGTTCTCTGCTCTCTTCTGACAGCGAAAGATGAATAAGAAGGTGGGGAAGGTGACGGTGATGGCTGAAGAGTATGGGGTTTCTTTTTGAGGTGATGAAATGTCCTAAAATTGACTGTGGTTATGGTTGCACATTATCTGTGAATAAACGGAAAACCACTGAATTACACACTTTAAATGGGTGAAGTATATGATGTGTCTCAATAAAACTGTTTAAAAAAAATGGGGCAGAGAGAAGGAAATAAAAAGCTAATTACAGTAATTCTGAGGTGAAAAGCCACCTGGATTCGCATTTAAAGCCCTCTGCTTCCCTTTCCTCAGATGGCGGGTGGGGAGGAAACACAAAGGAATCCCCTCACCCACTACTGTCTTTATCCACCTACTGCGATCTCCCTGCTTCCGGACTCGAGCCATCTCCTGCCTTCTCAGGAACTTGCCCTGTTCCCTCATCTTCTTCTAATAGAGTCAACTCCCCTCTCACTTGGTTTTTTCCACATCAGCTTTAAATATGATCAAGACGCCCATGAACAAAATCAAATCAACTCTCCCTTGACTCCATAACCCTCCCCAGCCATTGCCCACCATAATCAAACCTCGCAAAACATCTGCCTGGGTTTGCTGTAGTCCCCGTCTCTTTCCTATTCACTCTTCAGCCCGCTCACATGTGGCTTCTGTACCTAGTCCTTTACAGCGTGCAGCCAGTCACCAATGAACTGCCTGCCATTAAACAAAACTCTTGGACTTCATTCCACGTGAGCTCTTGGCAGCAATGGACTTGCTGATTACAGCCTGCTTCTAAAACTGCCCCTCCCTGTCCTCTGTTGCTCACCACCGCCCTGCTTTTTTCCTTCCTGTCTCCCTTTCGGCTCATCCTCCCTGACAAGGCCATTTAAGTATTGGGAATTCCTCAAGCCAGGGTGCAAGGCCTTCTTCTCAGTCTATCATCTCTCCCTAGGTGACCTCACCCACACCCACTTCTTTAATGAACACCTCAAGGCAGATGCCTCACAGATTTCTATCTCTAATCCAGTTCTCTCACTGGTACATGCAGCATCCTATTCAAAATGTCTCCACTTGGATGTCTCAAGGTACCTCAAACCTAACACATCTTAACTCATGATCTTGCTCCAATTCCTGGCACTCTTCCCATGTTCCCTATTTCTGGGTATGACACCACTACTGATGTTCACATATTGCATTGGCCAAAAAGTTTATGTCTGAAAGACGGCTCTAGTAGTGCCTAGCTGTCTTTAACTTCATTCGAAACAATTTTGTTAGATGGTATTGTGACAGCTGTCCTATCAAAAACAACAACAACCCCCCCCCCCCCAAATAAAGAAACATCACTCTGGCTGGTGTGACTCAGTGGACTGAGCAACCCCCGCCCCGCCCTGTGAACCGAGAGGTTGGCCAGTTTGACTGGTCAGGGCACGTGCCTGGGTTGTGGGCCAGGTCCCCAGTTGGGGGTATGTGAGAAGCAACCGACCCAGGTCGCACATCCATAATCTTTCTCTCCCTTTTTCTCTCCTTCTCTGTTTCCCTCTCTCTAAAAGTAAATAAAAAAGATCTTTAAAAAAAAAAATCAAAATTGGTGAATTTTTGTGTAATCATTTTAATTGGAAATGGAAGAAAATACATATTTTTGGCATACTATGCTTTATTATTTCAAGAAAGGTAAAAATGCAACTGACACACACACACAAGAGATTTGTGCAGTGTCTGGAGAAGGTGCTGTGACGGATGGAACGTGTCAAAAGTGGTTCGCGAAGTTTCATGCTGGAGATTTCTCAAAGGATGATGCTCCACTGTCGGGTAGGCCAGCTGAAGTTGATGGTAATCAAGCCAAGACATTAATGGAGAACAATCAACATTCTACCACACAGGAGAAGCTGACATACTCAAAATATCCAAGTCAATAAAGTTACTGGTGAAAATGAAAAATATGTCTTTTATTTTACGGAATAAACCATATGGACTTTTTGGCCAACCCAACACATCTCAGAAACTTTGGAATTATCCTTAACTCTTCTTCACCCTGCCCCAACATCCAATTCATTATACTAAGTCTCCCTAATCCATCTGTTTATCCCCCCGCCCCCACCATTACTATCAAGTAAAGTAAGAGTCACCATAACTACTACTTACCTGGTCTACTAAGTAGCCTATTGACTGTCTCCTTGCATTCCATACAAACCATTCTTCACATCAAACCTAAAATAACCTTTTTGTAACACAAATATGATTGTCATTCCCTCTGTTATAATGTTTCAATTACTGACTGCTCTTATGGTGGTGAAAATCCCTTCTTAACATGGCTCTTAGAAGCACTCATGGTCTGACCCTACCTCTCTGACCTTAGCCTGCACTGTAATTTCTCTCTCAGTATCTATACGCTAATGCCCAGGTCACACTGGTCTCCTTTCAGAATTCACGCACACATGGTTTCCTATGCTTGGAATGTTCTTTGTGCTCATCCCCTGCCCCCCCTCCTGACCCATTCCTGTTCTTCCTTCACTGCGCAGTTCAATGATCACTTCCTCAGAGAAGTCTTTCTAGGTAAATTCTATCACACATTCTCCTATCATCATGTACTTCTTTATAGTGTTTCTCCAGTTGTATGTAATGCTGCTCTATCTTCTGATTTCCAATTAATGTCTGTTTCCATCTGCCTTCTATTAGGAGTCCAGTGCTTGCAGGTGCTCCATTCATGCTTGATGAATGGTTGAGCATCAGCATGTCTGATCACTGGGATATAAAATCTAGATGAAAACTGGATGTAAAGAAATATGCGACACCATGAAGTCAAGGATTCCCACCACCCCCAAATGTAATGCTGACACAGGGTCCTAAAGGACGGACAGCTTGAAATCTCTCACCAAGTTAAGGGACTCTACCTGAAGGAGTTAAGTGGTTAGTGAGGAACCTCTTTTTTCTGCCAAATGGGGAGGGTAAGAATACCTTCATTTTTCACTTGCTCTATTTCAGCTTTGTTTGAATGTTATACAATTCACATCTTTCTTTTTCAAAGAGCAAAATAATAAAGAGAATGAGATAAACAGATCAAAGTGTTCATTATTTTGTAGTACCCTTCTCAGTTTTGCTTGTTTCATCCCCACAAGACAGCTCCCCCATTCCCTGCAAATTTTAAGACTTCTAACAAATAACTAAGTAAGTATGTCTATATATTTAAGTAGGTCTACCAACCACTCCTTAAAGAAGAGTGCCACAAACATTGCAAAATAAAAAGCTAAATACTGGAATGGGTCTTAATATAGGGAAAAGCCTGACTCAGACTATTCAGAAATAGATAACAGGGAAATAGATAACTGGGAACAAGAGACTTCCGAACCTGGGCATTTCCATGGTTAGTTACTATCTACATAGAATAATCAGCAACATGATATAAAAGGAAAAATAAAATTCATCAACTTTATTTTTAGCAGTCTTGATAAGTGAGAGATTAAGTTCATATTTCAAATGATAACTTTTAAGTGTATGCATATTTCAATAATTTCTGTGATTTCTGTTCCCCATTACGTGAATTACAAGTTGGTTAAACAAAGCTTTAAAAATTGTCCAAATATTACTAAAAGATGATCAGAAAAGCTCAGGAAGTCAAGTAGTCCCCCAGACAATGCAGCAAGTATTCCTGGAAGGAAGACACCACACACTGAACAAACAAAGCTGGTCCCGTTCAGGTGCAATTCGGTTCCCTTCGTCAGCGTTCACATTAGCGGCCCTGCCCAGTCCCCCGTCTCTGGCCTGTCTACATCATGTCAGTATGTTCTCTGCCTCTCTGACCACATGCTCCTTATCTGTCACCTCCCTGTCTGTCCCCTCACACCTACTGAGTCAGCTATTCGCACCTCCAGCTCCTCCAGACACTGTACTCTTTTCAAGTTGCGGAGGTCATCATGTCACCTAATCCACCATGTTCCTAACTTAGCAAGTTACCTGTCCTGCTAAGACTGCAGATTTCAGTGCTGCCCCTGCTTGCAACTCCAGGTCCCCTGCTCCCCAAATCAATGCTGATGTCCCTTCCTGAAACCCTTCTCTACTTAGGTTCCCAGAGCCCTGAGCGCCACAGACAGATGACGTACAAAGGCACACTTGGCTCACAGAAACTCCTCCTGTTGGAGTGCCTTCGATCCGGTCAGAAACATTCCTTCAGACTGGATTCACTTAAAGCCACTTAACTCCAATAGCACGTATTTCAAAGTCGCTACACTTCCCTCAGGATACTGTTGGTTCTCTCTCTGCTCTGTATTGGAGCATCTACCTTCATTTCTTCCATACTGAGATAGACTTTCTAATGAAAACATTCCTAACTTCCTCCATCCATCTTGATATATTTCTGTCACTCTCTGTCTCAATCCTGGAGACACACCAGAATCACTCGGGAGACTTTAAAAAGTGAACAGTAACGGATTATTGACCTCACATGCCTCCTGACAGGGCACGACATCACTTCCATTGAAACATCAGCCAAATGCAAAGTAAGGGACATTCTGTGAAATAACTGGCCAGCATTTTTCAAATGAGCTAAGGGTGTGAAAGGCAAAGACTGAGAAACTGTTCCAGATTAAAGATTAAGGAGATGTTACAACTAAATGCAATGTGCTGTTCTGAATCGCCCCTGGTCCAGAAAAAGGACAGTAGCAGGAAAACTGCCGAAATCTGAAAAAAGATCTGTGGATTAGTTAATAGTATTATGCCAATGTTTTTCCTGATTTTGATCATTTTACTGTGATTATTTAAAATGGTAACATTTGGGGAAGCTGGGTGCAGGGTACTCCTTTTTCAGTCATTTTGTAAGCCTAAAAAAAGTTCATTAATCCTCATATTTTGCTTTTTTTCTTCACAGGGAAGAAGCACCCTCCTTAGTTGCAAGGCTGACGACGGACTGTACGTGGACTGGAGAAAGGGCCCCTAAACAGGGAGGTAGCCTTGCCTCAGTCCCCACCCCAAACCCCGTGCAATTCTGCCAGCCGTATGGCCTCATGGAAGGTTGCTGGGCCAGATGACTGCTCAGATCCATTCCAATTCTTAAGATCTCAAATTCCAAATAAAGGTTCTCCCAGTTCTCCTTGGCCTGTCATCTCCTCACAGCCTCTGGCCCTGGAAATCTTGTCTCTCCTCTAGCAACCCCGAAAGCCTCCCCCTGCCCCCTTCTCAGCGCCCCTGGTCTGTGAGCCCTCCCCTCCCCTCGCTCCTGAACCTCCTCCTCGGAGGCCAGTGCAGTTGCGGCCTTGTTCCAGGCCCTGGTCTTGTAGTTTTGTATCTCCTTACCTGTACCACTCATTTCCCCAGGAAGTATATTTGAGGGCTTCGCAGGAAGTATATTTGAGGGCTTTGCAAAGGGCTTGCTTACCTCTCCTTGTACCCTCCTCACTCCAGGGTCTGAGATGGTGATTTACACATGGTCTGACTCTGTGATTTTGTTAACTGACTGAGCTGTCTAGGATGTCTCGTCAGTGAACACAGTGTTCTGAGACACAGATGCTACCCTGTGCGGTCAGGGAGCCTTGTGTCATGGCTCATGGGCACAGGCTGCTTGATTGCGCATGGCCGTGGAGAGCAGCAGGAGAGAGAGGAGCCCCTCGCGACAAGCCCGATCACTGGACTGGAGAACAGCGGGCAGTATGCCTCACCGCTGAGTCCTCTCGGTCAGTGGCTCTGACACATGGTTAACCCTGTGTGATTGTACTGAACAGCCGGGCACAGTGGGAGTTTGGGGACACCCAGCAGAGGACAGTCACAGAGAAAAGAGTCTGGAGCTTGGCAGAGCATGAGTCGAGGCTCTGAGTTGAGAAGCATCGTGTCCCACTGCTAAGGGGTCAGGTGTATTAATCCTATGCCCCGAAACCTCCCTGACTTCCACAAACCACCGACTGTTAATGACTTTATTTTTAATTAATATCTTTTAAAACTATTTTTAAATTTAGCCATTTAAGTTATAGGACCAACTCAAGCAGTAACCAATACTCCAAAATTCACAGCCAATACCTGTCACACTACGGTAGCAACACCAGAACTATGCTGCTTTCACCCCTAGGATGAGGCGGCCAGTAATCACTTCCGCTTTTTAAGGGTGGCGTCCACAAGGACTTCCTCAGCTGGAGCTGAGGTTCTGAGACTTTCCACTGCCTGCTTTCGCATTAAAAAATACGAGGTGGGAAAATAAGTAATTACCAAGCAAACACTGGTACAAATGGTCTATTTCAAGACTTCTAAAAATTTGGGTTTCATATTAAATCTCTCACCTTAAGCCCAATATTTTCACTGTGCCCACTGTACTATTTTACCATTATCAGTGGCAACTGCTCAGATAAAAGTAGTGATGCAAAAATAACAATTTTAGAGACCAGAGGAGGTTCCCACTTCTCCATCAGTGCTTCCAGGTCACGTCCCTGAAGGGCTCCTTTTCCTCCTCACCTATGCCTCCTCTGGGCCCAGCAAGGCCCAGCGCCTCGCTGGATCCCAAAGTGGCCTCATGGTAGCGAGTGATAGGTGACAAGGTGGCTACTCAGATGGAGGTACGGGGTTGTGTCTGGCGGGACGTGAGACTGGGCCTGCCCACTCCCTCACCCCCAATTTTTAACGGACAAAATTACTAGTAAAGCCTAACCTTAATAATATAAAGCACAGTTAAAGATAAACTCGAGTAAAATGGTTAAAAGTGTAGATAAGATTAATTCAGTAATTAAAAGGCAAATATATAACCTTAAAAAAGATGTTCTTACTTGATAATAATAAACTTGAAAAAATTAATTGGTACAACTTCACTGTAATTTGGCAAAACGTTAAAAAAAAAAGAGCTTTAAAAAGTTATCTCACTGACCTGGTTAAATGAAGGGGTACCCACAGAATAGAAGACAATGGCAAACTTAAAAAAAAAATTAAGTAGATCTACACTGACATGCAAAGATGTTACCATTAAAATTAAAAAGCCCTGACTGGTGTGGCTCAGTGGGTTGAGCGTCATCCTGCAAACCAAAAGGTCACCGGTTTGATTCCTGGTCACGCAGGGCACATGCCTGGGTTGTGTGCCAGGTCCCTGGCTGGAGGGGTGTGAGAGGCAACTGATCGATGTTTCCCTCACACATTGATGTTTTCTCCCTCTCTTCCTCCCTCACCTCCCTCTAAAAAGAAATAAACAAAATCTTTAAAAAGATTAAAAACAAACCAGGTTATAGAATAGCATGATCCCATGTTCATGTAGTTATCTGCTCCAGAGAGACAGGGAGATAGAATATGAATGAGAATCTAAGGATATATCCCATCGTATTAACAGTCATTTCTACGGTAGTGGATTAAGATGAGCTATATGTTTTCTTTATACTCAGTTGTATTTTCTGATTTTTTTAAGATAGGTAAATATAGAAACCAATTAAAACTATTAGGCTTATGAAGGAAGTACAGACGCACACACACATCCCACCACCACTCCACGCCACGCCACCCCACCCCACACTACCTAGAGTTTTATGAAAAGAGAAAGAGAGAAGTTGCAAATTTCAGCCTCCTCTCCCTGCGCCAAGTGATTTCAAATAAACAGGACTCTGACAAACAGATGCTGAAGTGGGGGAGAAAGGATCTGATGGCTCTTAGGTTTCAAGCCAGAGATATAAAGACAACATTTCTTAAACCAGTCAGTCAGGAAGAGAAAGACCAATTCTGGGGCAGAGAAAATAAATATGGAATTGAAACGTTAAGTTAGAAGTGATGCCGCAGTCTGGAATCACAGCATCCTAAGTGTTAAAAGAGATGTCAGAGGTCATCTAAATCAACGGTTTTTCAATGCTTTTGGGTCCACTGATATCCTACTCCTGCCTGCCACATTTTTTACAAGTAAAAATCTTATGCAGAATCTTACTATACAAATTAGAATAAAGTAAAAATAAAAAAGTGAACGAAGGGAGGAAGGGAGCCTGAAACTGTGGTCTACCAGCTTCTCCAGGCACTCTTTGCACGTAAGTGGAACATTAAGTTTAAAAGCAAAACACATGCTTTCCCTGCTCCCGTCCTCCCCATTTCAAAACAAAATAAGAATCCCTGCTATCTGTCTCATCAGAAGCATCAAGTTTCTTCAGATAAGCAGGTAGCAAGCTTTCTGTGGGTCATATGGTCTCTGTCACAACTATTCAGCCCACCACTGCAGCAGGAAGGCAGCCACAGAGCACAGGTCAATGAATGGGCATGGCTGTGCTCCAATAACACTTTATTTACAAAGTCAGGTAATGGGCTGACCTGGGTCAGTTTACTGACTCATGCCCTGGAAAATATTTGGTGGGCAGAGAAAACAGGCCGAAGGAGCCCAGAGTTAATTGTAGACAGCCATCAAATCCTCTCGATTCTCCCATAGAAATATACTCTCTCCTGTCTTCCTTCTCCTCCTTGCCCTCAAGCTTTCCTTGTCATCAGAGTTCTCTTAAGAAGTTCACCTTCCGCCATGACATCCATCTTCCCAAACACACTTCCAGTCTCATCCCATCTTGGCGCGGAAGCCCTGCTAGTGGGAACATACAATGGCACAGCAACTCTAGGAGACGTTGGTGGTTTCTTATAAAATGAAACATTTTCTTACCCTATGACTCAAGAGAGCATTCTTGGGCATCTGTCCCAGAGAAAGGAAAACTTCATTTCACACAAAACTAGTATAAAAATGTTCATAGCAGCTTTATCTGTAACAGCCCCCAAACTAGAGTTAGTCTAGATGTCCTTCATTGGGTGAATGGTTAAACCCACTGTGGTACAACCACAGGACGGAATATAATTCGGGTCATCAAAAGGAATTACCAATACACTACTTGCATGGATCTCATGGGAATTAAGCTGTGTGAAAAAAGTGAATCTCAAAAGGTTATCTACTCTATGATTCTATTTATAAAACATTCTTGAAATAACAAAATTGCAGATTTAGAGAACAGATCAGTGGTTGCCAGCCAGGGTCAGGAATAGGGGGAGAGGAAACAGGTGTGGCTATAAACGGACAGCAAGAGGGGGCCCTGTGGTGATGGAACAGTTTTGAATTTTGTTTGTGGTGGTGGTTACAAAGAAACCACACAGTTATACATGTGAGAAAACTGTGAAGAGCCACACACACTCACACACACACATTTATAAAACTGGTGAATTGTGGATAAGGCCTGAGGGCTGTACCAGTGTCAATTTCCTGATCTTGCTCTGGTATGTAGTCATGTGAGGTGTTCCCACTGAGGGAATCTGGGTTAAAAGTACATAGGATCTCCCTGTGTACTTTTGTCCACCTTCCTGTGAATTAATAATTACTTAAAAATAAAGATTTAAAGCAAAGCAAAACAACAATAGATTTCCTTAGCTGTCTTTAAGTATATCTTTAGGTTATTTGTAGGGCTCTTTTCAATCTACCACAACCTACATCTTTAGCCTCACTTCCCACCATTCATTTATATCTAATCACCCCTGTAAAGCCACTCTGAACTTGTCACTGTTTTTCTGAACATGCTAGACTTTATGTGGTGTCACATTCTATCCCCTCTCATTCTTTGCCTGCTAAACACCTTAAAAGGCAGTTCAAATGTCTTCAAACTTAATGCTCTCTCTGAAGAGGTACCAACTGCTTCATCTTTTTGGGCCCACAGAATTTCACTGATACTTCTAAGAACCTCCACGCTGTATTATATTATTTATATATTTATTTCATCTCCTGGATTATAAACTCCTTAAAAACAGAAAAAAATTAATCTGTGTGCCCATTTAGTGCCCAAATTTATGAGGACACTAAAATGTCTGTGGATTCAATCTCGTTGAGACTCTTTTGCAAATGATGACAGTGAAATTACTTCCACTGTCATCTTCCACCAAAAACTGTCTGCTATATATGCTGTATGCACAAAACTGGCATAATAAAATTCCCATAATTCAGACGGGCATCACTGTTTATAAAGTCATTCTTTCTAGAAACAATTTTGAAATGATCTATTAAACAGAATTTTCCATGTTTCTAGTCATTACATAAAGGACCCATATATTTTTTGGGGGGGGGGGGAGTTTAAATCTCTTATTCTGTCTTATATTTGACTTTCACTGAGTTTCTTCATACCAATGTTTTAGCAAAAGACTCATTTTAAACAAGAGCCCTCTGAATATACACTAATCTGCATGTACTGCCTTAAATATCAATTCATCTTTAAAAAGCTATAGATGACCTCAGTGAAAAGTTCTTAAATCAAAGTAAATTAAGACAAAGAATGTGAGATGGAATCTAAAAGTAACCTAAGAAATATTATTGGTGCCAAATATTTGATAATGAGAGCAATTCTATAATCACCCTAATTCCTATATTAACTTACAAAAAAAAAAATCCTACACACACATGCAAACACTATTAAAGAAAATGTCAGAATATTCTTTTAAGCTGAAAGATCATGGACTAAGAAAAACCTATTAATAACCTTCTGGTGTCAAAGATTACTCTAAACAAGTTTAGTAACCATGAGTCACTGTTAAATGGCCATGCTATGAAAAGACTCCTCCCTTCCCCCTTTTAAGTATGCCAGCAAACTTAGTCCTCTCCTGAAATGAGTGAATACAGCTATTCAACACGGTGAACACACTCATTCACAGTGATGAAGGGAACCGAGTGTGTGTTGGGCAAGGCGGCCACACCTTCTTTATATAGCATGCAGGGGGCAAAGGGGACACACAGTCACTTCGTACACCAGACCTATGTCAGCAGTGAAAGGAAAAATCCCGCCTCACCCCACTTCACTCCCATGCCCCGGTTACCTAAAAATAAGAAAGCTAAGAAACCATTTTTTTCCTAAAGGTATAAGGGAAGTAGTTTTCAAGTTCTTTTAAAAAGGTGTGGCATAGTTCCTAAGGGACTAATCTATTTCTATTATACACAATTCTTAATATTAATACGGTGACTGTGTACCACCTAAAACAAATAAAAGTACCAACAGACTACAAGTAAAAGAATAAGCACTCAACTGTTTTATTTATCTTTCGTCTATAATGTCATAGGAAATGAATGAGAAAATGACCATGGATATAATGAATAAAGCAGAAATAAGCATTACTTTTACCATGGGTTTGGCAGAGTTAGGAATGAATATCACCTCTAACTTTAATATGACAGGTTACCTAGGCAAAAAGGCTTTCTTCATGTGGACTGAGAATAACAGGAAACTACTCTACCTCAAAATACGACGGAAGCACCCTGCAAAATGCAGTTCTATCAGCATAAGGATGAACCAACCATGCAAGCTTGGATTCCTTCTGCGAGACCTGCATGGTGCCCCAGCCCACCACGACACACACCCAGGGACAGGAAACTTGCTATCTATCAAGGAAGCCAACATTCACCTACTATTTTTCCTAATATCATGATGAAATGGGACTCCCTGCTTTACTTCCACTCACAGGTCTTAATTCTGTCTCCTACCACCATCTGCAACCTTTCCTTTCCTCCTATTAGATGATCCCCTAAAAATATTCTACTAAGAGGTCTAGGGTTCAGATTTTATTCTTATCTACTTTATATCTCTCTTACAGCAGACTTTGGAATTTCTGTACCAGCCTGGTCACTTCCCTCTCAACCCACTCTAGTTTCTCTACACCCTCAAGTATGGACTTGTCTACACAGAGAAGATGATCACTTTGAATTTAAGTAGTGTGTTTCTGTTGTGTCCACGTAGGCTTTCAACAGTCGTTCTGGGGTTTTATTACATTATCTATTGTCAGGGCCAACACCTGTGCTTTCCAAGCCACCATTATCTCAGTGAGTACAAGGGCAGTCTCTTCTTCCTCTCTTTACTGAGTTATAACTGACATAAAATAAACCACACATATTTGAAGAGTATGCTTTGATAAGTTTGGACTTATTTACACACCCATGAGCCATCACCACCAAGATTCTTCTGTAGGTCACTCACTGCATCAAGCCCACTCTAACCCTCTGCGTCCCTGCCAAACCCAAAGTGACTACTGATCTGCTATCTGTTACAGTGGTTTCCATGCAGTTTTGTATAAGTAGAATCATACATTATATACTCTCTGTAGTCTGGCTTCTTTCACGTAACATTTAATTACTTGAAGTTCATTCATGCGGTTGTGTATAGCAACAGTTCGTTCTTTCTCATTGCTCAGTAGCAGTCTGAACGACCGGTGTGCTCCGACGGGTTTGTTTACACGCCCGGGCTCTTCCCTGCTTTGGGCTATTACAAACCAAGGTGCTATGAACACCTATGTAGAAGTCTCTGCATGGACATATATTTCTTGTTCTGTTGGGTAAATACCTAGGAGTGAAATGGCTAGACATAAGTTTAGCTTTTTAAGACACTGCCAAACTTTTTCCAAAATGGTTGTACCATCTTATATTCCCACCAGCAGTTCCAATTGCTCTGCGCAATTACCAATATTCTGTATAGCCAACATTTTCCATTTCAGCCACTCTGTTGGTAGAGAGTGGTGACTCATCACATCTGTACTGGAGAGATACGAGGACCAACAGAGCAGACCTCCTGAGGGGGTCATTTATGTCACTGCTTCTGTGGGTGCCAGTGCTAAAATGGAATGCGACACTTGGCCACCATTATAAAATTCAGAATATACCTGGCTATGATGCCCTCTTATTAGTCACAGACACAATATACAAATTGTTACAATACTCTGTCTTATCCTATGCAGTAGAAATTAAGAGTTCAGAAGAATCCTAAGGTAAGAGGTGACAGTGCTTCATGTTAACTGCTCTGTACTCCATTTTCCATAAATACAAAGAGCTACTGAGCCCTGTCTCTGGAAGACTTATATTCTCTAAGGGGGAGGAAATATTAAACAAACACCAGTAAGTATATTAAAAATGTTAACTGCCACACAAGAAACACAACAGAACAAGATCCAGGGAGCAGGAATGCCAGAGGGCAGGGCTGCATTTTAAACAGGGCGTCGTTGGGTCAAGAATGACACCGAGCAAGTGCCTGAATGACATAAGGGAGTAAGCCAAGCAGAGAGCTGAGGAAAGAACATTCTAGGCAAAGGGAACTGTCAAATGCAAAAACCTAGACAAGGGTGTGACCGGAGTGTGTAAAAAAAGGAAGCCCACATGGGGGCAGTACTAACAGAAGGAACCATGGAGGCCACAGGCTAGGGTCTGCATTTATTTTTTGGTAAAAGGGCAGACTAAATATTTTACTCTATTCAGACAACATAAGATTGCATATCCTTCTTTGCTTTTTAAACCAACCCTTTAAAAATGTAAAAACCATTCCTAGCTCATGAGCCTTACAAAAACAGATATGAGCAGGATTTGAGCTATAGAACTTAGTTCGAACCCTTGTAAGGACTTTGACTTTTACACTGAGGAAAATATCATTTGACTCATGTTTCAAAAGAATCACTATGGTAGTGGGGGACAAGACAGACCGACCAAGAAGGTCACTGCAGAAATCCAGAGCAATGACAATGACAGCTCAGATGAGGTTGGTTACCAGGAAAATGGGGAGAGGAGATTAGATCCTGGCTTTCTCCCCCCGCCCCAGATACAGTGGATGGATTTGCTCATGACTGGACTTGGGAAGTGTGAAATTCAAGACTTCGGCCTGAACTAGAAGGATGGAGTTTCGTTAACCATTATGGGAAGACGACAAGTAGATGTATAAAATATGTGTTTTGCTTGAAAACAAAGTAGTATCCATATTCCTTAGACCCTGCCACAATTTCATGCTATTTTTAAATTCTCCCAGAATTTAAGAATCATTTTTTGTCAAGTTACAAGAGATCCTGTGTGATCTGAATAAAATTGCTTTAAGCATAAAAATTGACTTGAGAATAAATGGCAACTTAACTATATCCCATTCGATGACATGGACTAGGTATTCCATGCCGCTGAATACGGTTTTACAATCTTTTTCATACACAATAGGTTCTTGCATACTTTCCGACAAAAGTATTCTCAGACATCTTATACTTTTTTGATGCTACTGTAAATGAAATACTGTTTAAAAAATTACAATTTCTAGATAGTTTTGATTGGTGTTTATAAAACCTATGACTTTCCTATTTATTTAGCTGTTCCAGTGAACTCTCACTTTTGTATTGATTCTGTTGTGTTTTGTAAAGATACACGAATATCCTAACATTGTAACTTTCCCTCTTTATTTGCAATAGCTTTTATTTCCAGAGCAATGCTAAATGACAAGTGCGAGCACTCTGGTTTTAATGAAACTACCTTCAACTTTTCAGTCTTTAGTATGATGTCAAAGTGATTTTTCACGATTTTTAATTTAGTGATTAGATTTTTATCTTTCCATTGTTTTCAGGTCTCAGTTCCCTCTCATTACCATCTGAATTAGTTACTACTTCCTGGGTTGTGGGCCAGGTCCCCAGTTGGGGGCATGTGATGTTTCTGTTCCTCTCTTTCTCCTTCCCTTCTCCTCTCTCTAAAAAGAAATAAATTTAAAATAAAAAAAGTTTATTTTTCAAAAATTCAATTTTTTTTTCTTTGCTTTGTTTATCCTAATAGCAGGAGGTCTATCTGTGCTTAGGTTTATAGCAGGAGTTCCTGACATTTTGGGTCAGACAGTTCTTGCAGGGGAGGGGCGGGGGGCTGTCCCTTGTTTAGCAGCACGTCTGGCTTGTACTAACCAGATGCCAGTAGTAGCCTCCCCCTCCCATGTCATCAGCAACGATGTCTCCAAGCATTCAGATGTCCCCTTGGAGGGCAAAACTGCCCCTGCTTGAAAACCACTGATTTTAGTCCAGTAGATGATATGAACGCCATCAGAGACTAAGCTCGCTTTCTATCATCACAGGATTCATCTCCAATGCCGCTTCCTCAGTAAGACTCCCCCATATAACCCATCTAAATAGGGCTGTTCCCCCACCCAACACCACCCACACAGACACACAGACACCTTTCACTAGCTATCACAGTAGATTTCAAAGTTTGGATCCCCTGGGATCCCCAAGACCCTTTCAAAGGGTCCATGGGGTCGAAACTGTTTCATATCAAAAGTAACACATTTATTTGCCCCTTTCCACTACGCTGTCACTGCACTGAGTGCTGGGACCCCTTAGCCAGAGTCAAACTATACTAGCCATCAGTGCAGTTTTTATCACCATGCAATGAATAACAACAACAGGTATGAAAAAGAACAGAGTTGATTATCTGCAAGGACGAAGGGTTGGAATTCACCTAGGGAGGCAGGGATCAGGTCACAAAGGGCCTCAGGTGCCACTCAAGGAGCCTGCACAGAAGGCTGACGGCAAGGGAGATATTTTAGAAATAAGAAAGGTCATGAGGACCTTTGTTAAGTAGGAATGGAAGTTAGAATTGATTCATAAACCCCTCCAGAAGTAGGGATCCCTGCAGTGTAGTGAGAGGTGGCGTCTTAGGGAAGAGTGGGAGGTAGGCTGGGGATGGAAGGCAGGCCGCGGAGAATGGGGAGGAGATGCTCACTGTGGACACGGGGCACACGGCAAGGAAAGCGGGGGGCCTCCCCAGGAGGGCTACTGGCGGAAACACTGACTTCAGGACCCAGGGACATTATTTTAACAATGAAAAAACAAAGTTTAAACAAACTTGAAAAGTTTAAATGACCAATGGAGAAAAAAGTTAGAAATATGTTTGGCAGGCAGCAGTACTGGAGAAAACGTGGCGTTTAAGCAGCAGCAGAAATCAGTTTAGATCTACTAGAAAACGAAACTGGGATTTATTAATTTTTAAAAATCATGTCATAATTTGTCTTACATTTGCTCCTGACCAAAAGATTGAAAATATAAAATAATGCCCAACACACACCTTTTCTGCCTTTTTGTCAGAAATGTCTTGCTTCTCCAGGACGGCCATGCTCTCCTTCAGGTTCTTCACGATGTCTGCAGGAGACTTGTGAGACTTCCCGAACGGGAACGGCATGGCGGCCACGACAGATGCCTTGCTGCGCTCTGCCTGCTTTACCTAGGGACACAGCACAGGCGTAAGTGAGAAAAAAGTGGTGTCAACAGAAGACATACTTTTGAAATCCTAATTTGGGAAGAAAACCAGTGTTTGAGAAAGTAATTTTACGTGACTTTCAAAATCTGCAGGAACTGGGAAGGCTACCAGTATATGCGAGAAATGGAAATACAGAGATGCCTTAGAATTGTAGAACGCTTTTACTTTTCAAAAACCTTTTTACCACCTGCTCCTCCAACCACCCATTTGAGGAGGAACATGCAGGTGCTGACAACGTAAAGGTGGCAGCTACTACTCACGAGGCAACTGTCAGTCAGTCACAGGGTCTCAGAGGTGGAGGGAACCTTGGCTAGAGCCTTGGCCAAATCTCCCACCAGACCCTCCAATCCTCTAAGGGCCAGTTTCAACATGTACTCTTTCTACTTGATAAGACTATCTCCTAGGAAGGAACTCACTGCATAGTGTCCTGCAGATAATGAACTTCTGGAAGTTGTTAATTTTTTGTGGGTAGCAAAAAACAAATTTCCACCACATAAACCACAATATTACATCACGCAAAAGGAGACCAACTCTTCCAAGAACTCACCATGAAAAAACAAAGTTAACAAGACAAACAATGTAAGTAACTTGGGAAACATGTCAGAAGTTATAACTTCTTTCACTAAATAAACTAAGTTATACTCATACTAAACCTCATGTAAGATACCAAAAGATAATACTTTTGAGAAGAACCTTACAGGTCACTTAGAGCAGTGGTTTTCAAACTGAGTTCCAAATTTCTATACTTAATTGTCCCCGGCGCCGACGCCAACCTCTGCCAAGATAGAGAGAGGCAAATCTCAGGGACATCACCCCTAATTTGTTTTTCTCCCATGTCAACATAAAATATCCCTATTGCATAGCATTATAATACTTCTTTTGAATTCTGCCTAAGACTGCATTTGAAGAAAGTATTTTTAAATGTTTTCTCTAAAGTCTGAGATACAGTGACCTACATCTGTTTACAAATAAACATTTGGGGGGGGAAAGCATGCAAATAAATGCTATGTTAAACCTATAATTAAATCATGAACAGCTATGTTATTTCGTGACTTCTTTTTTTAATTAAGATTTTACTTATTTATTTTTAGAGAGGGGAAGGGAGGGAAAAAGAGGGAGAGAAACATCAATGTGTGGTTGCATCTTGAGTGCCCTGTACTGGGGACCTGGTCCGCAACCCAGGCATGTGCCCTGAAGTGGGAATCAAACCTGAGACCCTTTGGTTGGCAGGCCGGCGCTCAATCAGTGTGAGCCACAGCAGCCGGGACTATTTTGTGACATGTTTTGATGTCCTGTTATGAGCACTCTCTATACCCAAATATCACCTGCTGCTCACCTTCTGCCAGCTTGTAAATCTTTTTTGGTTTAAATTAAACCACATCTTCATTAACCAAATGGAAATGTCCTGAAACACAGGTTCTCAAAATTCGAAGATGCATAAATTTACTTCGGAACATCTTTTCTATGACAAAAAGTTTGGGTCAATCACAGGAGAGTTTCTCCCATGTGGCTGTAACATTCTCTCTCTGATTACGTGGTTACATACAAATCCTGGATGATTCTTTTCCACTGCATCATTTTAACTTTTTTTTTTGAGGCGGGTGGGGGCAATGCATGTTGATTCTCCATAAACATAGTGGATTCACACAATAAGCTCTCTGAAAATATCTTTTCTAGTTGTACCCCGCGCCCAATGGCAGTGCTGCACAGCCCATGCTGGGTGGAGGGTGGGAACGTGATGGTATTTTGCAGGAAGTGTTATGGTGCTATGCAACGGAGATATTTTCAGCTCTGGCTCAATGGTGGAAGAAGTGACTCTCCAGGGCAAAGGGGGTTTAAAAAAGTCCTACTACACACCAAATACTGGTCACAGAGGAGAAGAGCTGAGCTGCCGACGAGAACACAGATGAGGAGAGGCACGGCACAATCGTTCACCGTATCAGCACACCAGGCAGCCAAAATTTTGCAGAACATATAAGCTAGTAAGACTGTGCTTTGAGGAAATACAGTTAGTAACAAGTACGCAAAACGAGAAGTGGTCACTCCTAAGCAGGACCCAGTCACAGTGGAGAAGCTGTTCCTGACGCGCTCGCATTTGCTCTCTCCCTGTCCCCCTCCCTCTCTCACACCCCTACACCTCATGTACTTTATGATTTACTGTTTTTAAAATATAAACTATAATTAAGTAAAAGAATAAATAAAAATAATATAAGTAATTTCATTATAAAACTTGTAAATAAGAACTACATAGTTCTTATTTGATGGTATGAGTTTAATAAACAAATCCCTTTCTTTCATTCACCAATTCTTACACAACGCAACTGTCAGAAGATTTTGCAGGACAGAAACAGGGAAATAACATCCCTTAAAACTTCTGCCTTAGAATTTGGTTCTTATGTCTAAGTTTGCTATGTATTAAGCTTAAATATCTTATACTAATGTATGCCACTCAGTGATGCAACTTTTAAAATAATTAATTGACGACACTGAAAAGTTTAAAATTAATGAGTGGCTCCTAAGTGATGACCAAGCAGGTAGACAATGCAGGTGTCTAGGACATAAAAGGGTAGAGAAATGTTGTAAGAAATGAAGCTCTTTGTAAATATGTTAGATTAACATGTACAGAGCTACTGAGTACTGATTGTTACTGAATTTACAAGTGTAATAAAGAAAACATAAGCAACTTGAGGCAAACGTGGTGAGCGCTATGGTGAAATTATGGATGTGTCATACACATATGCTCATTGAAAGCTGTGGAGAAAGATACCCGAAACAATCGATCCGGAGTTGAAAGGTTGTACACTTCTGGGGCGAAGAAAAAGGGGTAAACTGGTATTTTTTTCTTACAAGCCTTTTTGTAACTATTTGCCTCCTTCAATTATACACATGTATACTTTTGATAAACATAAAAGGTAAGTTTAAAGAAATCAATGGGTAATATAGAGCAATCCATCCTTAATACATATAAAGTACTATATCCATAAGACAACTGAAAGACAGAGCTAATTTTTACTCAACTTTTCTGTACGTTCAAATATTTTCCATAACAGTGTTTTAAAACTGCCTAAACTATGCTTTGGACATAACTGAAGTTCATTTAGAAAATGGACAAAAATACATCTTATAATTGAAAAAATTCATCTAGCTTTCAAATACGACTGGTCATTGCCCACCCCCCCCAACCCCCGTTACCCCCCTCCCTGCCCCCACTCCCAAATTGGTTCATGACACACCTCAGCAGGACACCCTGGGCTGAGCCAAAGTTATTACTGCAGCTGGGAGTGCTGGTCACTGTCAGGGCTCTAAAGAGGGCTTGGAAACCCACTGGTACATTTCTCACACTGGAAGTAAGCACGCAGTGGTATATGCTTGAATCCCAAAGAACAAGAAGTCTTCCAGGGTATATTTAATTTGAAAGTATGAGGGGTGAGTGGGGAGGGCAGTGGGGGAGAATAATTTAACATACTACTTTTATATTAAAATAGACATTTATGGAATTGCATGCTAAGTCTGCATGAAGGAATTCGCACAACTATTTAGCACTACACACCTCTTAGCTTTCATGTACTGCTCTCCTCTAATTGTTTTCCTGTCTCTTTTCTGCATTTAATTCAATGACTCATCCTCATGTCCTTCAAGGTTCCACCCTTGGCTGTCTCTTTACCCTATATTCTCTGAGAGATCTCATCTACCCATGGTTTCAGCAACCTGAAATCTAGTTCCTGCCCAGCCATGATATCAGCCTCCATTTCCAACTGCTACTCCATACAGACATCCTCCAGGGAACCCAAACCTCTTCCCCAAGCCCTGCTTCTTTTTCTATGTTCCTCTTCAGAATGGACAGATCCAGTGCTCATCCCATCACTGTACTAGACCCTTTATGTGTTAACTCTTCCATATATAATTAGCTCATAATTTTAGTCAACTCGGTTTTCTACATTTCTCTATCCCTACAAATACTAAGTGTATAGACCTTCACTATTCTCCACATAGGGCAGTGGTTGTTGTCAATGGGGCCAGTATCATCTCTATGGGATATCTGGAAAATTTGGTTGTCAATGACTGTCACATTCACTGACCACTGAAATCATTATCCAAAAAAGTGCATTGCTTTTTGTGCTGCTGTTCACATAAGCATAGCCCTCGCTAACTTCTATGTCCTTGGAGGCAGAGGGGTTTGGGGGGGCGGTCAGAATAATGAAAGGCTATCTACTCCTGCATCTATGTTCATAACTGAGAGTTAAACTTCTCACTTTTAAAAAATGGTTATGTTGTTTATTGTGCAAAATTCAAACATTAAAGGTCTACATAAGATAGAACATGAAAATCACCTGCAAATCCTATGGAGACAGCTGGTATTAACAGTTTGGTATGTATTTTCCTTTTCATTACTTATACTCTATATTTGCGGTCTTTTGCACTGCGAGTCTAATCCTTTCTCCAAAACAGGTGAAGATGAGTTGATATTAGAAATGGTCACTTTCATCTTGGAAAGCACAAAAATTCCAAGTCACTGCTCTATTATGTTAATACCCCTAAGAGTACAAGTCACTCCCCCATCAAGAAAGTGTCCAAGAACATTCAGAAAACCCACTGGGAAAATCAAAGTCTAACACCATTAGGATCAGAACTGTAGGCACTGCACTTCTTAGCCAATCTGACTGCCTTTGGCTTGTGCAACATACTCCTAACTCTAACTCTACTCACCTGTATATTGATGAATACTGAAAAGTAGTCAAATAGTCAATAAGCCATTCGTTAGGACATTCATCAAATACCAACTGTGCTCTCACTATATGCTACAAATCAAGGCATCGAGGAGTACCTGCTCTAAAGAGGACTACGTCCTGGTGTGTGCGCAGTGGATGTAAGTGTTCAGGGATGATAAGGAAAAGTTGCCGAATGAGAACACATTTCCAGACAGTTTAGTTCACTGGCCTCGACATTAATATATGTTAAATTCGACTCATAAACTTGGTGGTCAAATGCAAAAACTGCAGACAAATTGAAAAACCCACATACAACAAGATTGTTGCTTACAAGGGCTCTTAAGGTACTTAATTAAGCAGTCACAGAAAGTGTGCAATTTCAAATAAGTGCTGAGTATCAACAACATGCCCGATATTGTGTTAGGCTCATCGGACCATTCACATAGTGCAGGGCAGTTACATAAAGCACAGTAGTTGATTACCTGGGTTCAGTCCCACCTCCTCCACACCTAAGCTGACTTACATTTTTCTAAGCCCCTTTTTGTCATCTCTAATGGGAAAAATAGCTACCTTACAACTTAGTATAAGAATTATATATATTTATAGCGCATCTGCATAAATAAATCTGAATAAATAATAGTAAAGGATGGCTATGTGGAGTTTTTTTCCTTCTAAAATCTGATTCATAATCACTATTTCCAGAACCAAATAGGGGTTAAAAAAAAAAAAGGTATCTACACAGATTGAACAACAATATAAAATGCTTTTGGATGGTTAGGATACATGCTCTTCTGAGCTGTAAATAAGATGCAATGACTTAGCTCCATTAAAATAAACCATGAGTAGCTTTAAGCAGCAGCTGAGTCTTTGGTTAATTACCAAAGCTACCAAATATACAGCTCATCAACTATGTCAAAACCAAAATTAAGCATTTGAGAGCACGAAAGACTCTGGAGTGTGTTTTGCAATTAATGTATCTCAACCAGACTTTGAGGCCAATGATGTTCAACACTGGGCGCTATGCAGGAACCACACTGACGTTCTTTTACGGCCTGCATGGCAGCAGTATTTCCGATAACGTTAGGGTCTCGCACACAGCACTACACTTCACAAGTGCCGTTCCTTCTCTGCTGGAACCCTTCCCCAATGACTTTCCATTTCACTTAATGAAGTGGGCTTGGTAAGCATAATGTTTAGAAGTAATTTCACTTTGTGTTCTTCTCAAATAGGCTTTCTGTTAATCCTTAACTTTTTTTTACTCACATTAAATATGGGAATGTCAGATTATGAATATTTATGAAATATGTTCTAATGGTAAAATTCATTCTTTATTTGAAACAAAGCAAGAGAGAGACCTGTTTATGAGAGAAAAGGGTTTTGCTTTAAGCAGCTGATTTTTAGACAAGCCGTTTTACAAGCTTTACATCAGCTCTTGTAAAAAAAAAAAAAAAGCTGTGTGTTAAACAGGAATCGAATGTTAAACCTCAAACATTGAGAAAATCATACAACAACTGTCAAATTATACTGTGGTAATTTCAGCATACCATGGAGTCATTATGAATTTTGAAGAACAAAAGTTATGCTAATTAAGTACAGTAGAATATTTCAAGCTGCCTTAAATCCTTTCTGGAATAAGGCAGGGTATGTATAAACATCCACTTAAACAGTTCTAGAATTTACTTAAAGATATGGTTAGAAGTATTAACCAAACTGAACATAGCTAAGTTTAACTCTTAGAAGTTAAGAATGTATCATGTATCAGACAGAGCTCTAGGACTTCATTCTTAATAAGTTTAAACAACCTTTAAAAACTCACTTCTTCATAGCTGAAATCATTGGATTAATACAACTCTTTTGAGTCAGCAGCGGGTCGCTGGAGCATGTCAGACTGTTTTGTAACTATCTCAGCAAAAATACTCAGGTCACACTGGGTCTTATTTCTAATGTGCTTATGTCCTTTCCCTTCTATGCAGTACCTGCCCAGCTTTACTTTGTCTTAGGGGCCAGGCCAGCTGTCCTTGAAGTCATATAAAATGGGTAAAGCAACTCCTTTTCTTTCTCTCCACTATCTGACTCAGGACAGTCACTGAACATGTGCCAGTTCTTCATCTTTATAAAAACCGAAGAGATGATCTTGGATCTGCCCACCTTAGAAAGCAGTTTTTCATAAATAATGACTAAACAAAGGACTGCTCTGGCCACCAAATAGACCACACAATGTTCTGTGCAGTTCTGTATACCAGATACCAGGGTAACAGGAGCCAAGACGATTCTGAGTGACTCGGGTAAGATATCGGCCTGAGAGTCAAAACACGAGGATTCTTAACTGGTACCCAAGGCTTAGGCCACTTTGCACTGTCGTGGACAGTGCTTGCAGGCAGCCCGTTCCTCATCAACTAATCAAAACTAGGTCCTATTAATCCTTCCTTCCGATTTCTGCCAATCTGTTCAATTAAAAAAAATGCTACTTTCTTCACCTCCACCTCTTCCCAACCCATCAATTCAATTCTTTTGATTTGAATTGCTAATAACTGATGACAATAAACATAGCTTCATGCCTATTATCCATTTGTATTTCCTTAGTAAAATTATCTGCACATCTGTGCTGTGTATTAGTCTACTAGGTTTGGAGTCTTCCTCTTATTAAATCTGTTTGTAGGATATTGTATAATTATGAATATTATCCTTTTGGCTGTTATTTAAAAAAAAATATGTTCTCCTCGCCCTGGCCAGTGGTTCAATTGGTTGGAGTGTTGCCCCTACACACCGGAAAACTGTGGGTTTGATTCCCAGTCAGGACACATACCTAGGTTGTGGGCTTGGTCCCCACATAGTTGGGGCGCAAACGAGAGGCAACAGAGTGATGTTCTTACATTGATGTTTCTCTCTCTCTTCCCCTCTCGCTAAAATCAATAAACATATTCCTCGGGTGAGGATTTTTTAAAAAGTGGTATCTAGCTTGCCATCTGCATTTCAACTATGTCACTTAATAAGTAAGTTTTCATTTTCCTACAGTTTTATCTGTAATCTTTTAAAATGAATTCTGGATTTCCTATCATGCTTGAATTGCATGTTGAGTATGAATGCAAGATTTCATATTCCTAGATATCAGACATTTACAACTAAACAATGGTATCCTTCTCTGAAATAAGTTCTAATAGAATCTAACTGAACAAATCTCACCATATTATCCAGTCTGACAAAGCATAGCAACTTTCATACCAGTGTTGCTTAGTTGTGTGACAGAGTCAATCAAGAAATCACTGTGACATGAATTCAGGAGCTTTCTCTAGTTAGCCAGCAAATAATTTAAGTTATCAGGTGGGGGCAGTATATATTCTTTATATATATGGTGGCTATACTTAAATACATGTTAAATAAGTATAATGTTAAATAAACATTCGATACATTTTTCAGAATTAGAGGTCTACAATTTGAGAATATTTTTAAAAATGAATTTATAGACATGCCTTTTAGAAATGCATTCCAACTGGTAATGTGACCGAATTCCCATTCCTAGATTTCCTCTCAGTCCAAGCCAAGCCAGAGGCGAACACTAGATTTAGAAGTTGACAGAATATACCATCAATCTCGGGCAGCAATTTCAGTGGGCATCAGGTAGCAGTACTTCACAGTAGACCTCTATCCTCATGTCCTACGCACGGAGGCAACCAGGACTGGTGTGAATTGAAAGTGAGAGATACGGGGTTAAAAGACTCAAAGCATTTTGAACAGTCTAATCAAACTGGTGAATGCACACATTGCCAGCTCCACGCCAGCCTGTGAGTTGCCTGGGAGTGGGCGCCACGTGTTCATGTTAACTTTGTACTACGGTGAGCACAGGTGGCCATCACAGGGCCCCCTCTGTTATCTCACAGGTATTCCAGCTTGTCACCATCCCTCTTTTACGAGTGTGTTGTTTCAGACTGGACCCTATACACCATATCTGACCAGCCAAGGCTACCTATCCCTGTGTGTCATAAATGCTGCCTTAAACTTAATCAACAGTTGTGATAAGCTATCACACTATGTGGTCGCTTTCTACTGAACAATTTAATTGACCTAAGCCTTCTCCGCATATTCCACAGCGAACGACATCTTCACCCACTGCTTCCCATTGCATTTTGGGACACAGCTGCAGGACTGGACAATTATTTCTATTAAACTGCTTCCGGTTTAGGTTCAGTATACAGTATGGCACAGGTTTTCTCCTGGATCCCGTCTCTGCTGCCCAGCTTATTTATTAGCTTTCCCTACCAGCTTCCTGTCAACTACAAAGCTGATCAGCAAGTCGCACAGGTCTTTCTTTGTTCCCTGCTAAAAGCATCAATACAGAAGCTTTCCAGTTAAAACCTGCCATGACTCTCCACTGTGTGTCGTCATTTAAACAGCTACAAGGCCACTAAGCCACCCAACTGCATTACCACTAGCAGGGATGGCTTACAGACATCTGACCTCATGACACACATACATTCAGACATAAAAATAAGCACCCCCCCCCACACACAGTATCACCAAACAGTACTAACCCTCACTCTGTAAAATGACATTGATATTCTCTATTCTGTGCCATCCTATCCTAGTCTCCTGCATCCTTCCTTCCCTTTAAACATGACAGTCATAGCCCACTAGACTGATTTCACAATCATCTGATGGGGCGGAGCCTGCAGTTTGTAAACAGATTTAAAAATAATCTGAGCAGCTTTTATTACTGACAGCTATCTAATTCACAATGCCCAACTTCTCAAAATACTGCAAGGCAAAAAGATTTCAGCATGCGGTTTAAGACTTGAAATTAGAGTTACATATTACAAATCAGTATTTAGAAGCATCTGCGATTCATAACTAATTAACTGGCTTCCATGAGTATTTTAAAGGCCTTTTAGCTGTATGAATCTGTCATCTTTAGTTTTATCTGCACCGATTCATTCAAATATTGTTAACGAATTAAGAGTTACATTATCGTAGTTTCAGAATTAGTTTCGAAACGTGAACTTCAACATTTTTCTTTACAAATTAACATGTATTTTAACACTATGAAAGGTTAATCAGTGTCCACATTCTAAAATGTGAAACCGTCAATATTCAAGGATGAAATTTTAAATCCATTTTTCTTTCTTACTCACTTTGCCACAAGGCTGTGTAAACACAGCCCATATGACCATGGGTAAACATCATAGCCTCACCTGCGTTTAGGTAAATAGGAAAAGCAAACAGCCAATTCAGCTCTTTAAAAAGGGTAATTCCTTAAAAAGAACACATAGTCTAAACCTGAACTGTAAACAAATAAAATTTGAAATCAAGTTCAAATGTGAAACAAAGCCTTTTAGAAAATTATCTTGTGCGCCAGACAGGATAGATGCTGCGGTTCTACAAGTTACACCTGAGAAGGGTGAAGCGATCTTTTTTTTTTTCTCCTTTTAGCCATTCTGATGAAGAACTATATATACAGTATTCTAAAAAACAATCTTCCTTGTTAAACTTACAACTGTAAAACTTACTTCTAGAAGATCAGATGTAAGCCTGGAAAATCGCTTTCCTTCGAGGTCCAAGCACTGCTATTTCTGTTCTGGCCGAATGCCCACGAAAGCGCCGACATGCCGCAAAACCAGCCTGAGCTAAAGCACCATAGTTGGAGATCGGAAGGTTTGTTTTCTTTTCAAACTGCTCAAAGGCCACCTTGTGGTGGTATTTAGTGTAAATAGACTTTTTCCAGCAGAAGTATTTAGAGTCACAGAATAAACAATTACAGGGCCCTGTGGAGGATCACGTGGGACACTTTACCCAGGAACGATTTCCCCTAAACAGTCAATGTCCCAGGGAGGATTTCCCTGAGCCTTCCCCTAAACAGTCAATATAGCCTGTCCACTCCTCAATGCTGACACACTAACTGGCATATGGAGTCTTGATTCTGGGTTGAGAGGAAAATTCTAGATGAAATTTAATGAGGCTATGAAACACTTCACTTCAGAGGAAGTAACTGAAGTTCATTTGTAAAATGACTGGCATGATCATATAGAAAAGCTCTTGCTTGTGCTTTTGGAGGAAAAAAAAATCCCAATTCTACAGACAAAATTTAGTTTGTGGGCCCAAAGATGTGGTCATGCCTCGCCTGTGGTGCACATTCACCAGGAGCTGTTCCAGGACTTAGGCTCCAGCTGTGAGACCACGCACACACAGACGACTGAAATCCACAGAAGACTAACATATGCCACCAGGATGCATGAAAGGAACTGGAAAAAGTGATCTGGGCAGCAAATTCAGAGGACACGGACCGAGCACTCTGTACTGAAGGTCTCGGACTTCAACGGAGGAGATGCTTCTTGAACTTGTGTTTTGTAAGAGTCAGAAAATGTATTATAATTGGCTAGAGAGCTTTATGCAACAACCTAAAATAATCAAAGGAAACAAAAATTATTTTGTAATTTCATCAAGCTCTGGTGGGTAATAAAGTATTGAGCAAAAAGGAAGGCATAAAGTGAAAAACTCACCATAAACCCAAGTTCTGTTTACAGAATAACCACATGCCTTCATTTATTGCTCAAAGAACATTCCACACTTTATGGAGTGGTGCTTTCCAGGTGAGTGTTGACATCACAACACAGTCACAAGGGAAAACTTGCTTTTTAATCTGAAAGCTGTATCTAAAATGCACAACAAACACATCTCACAGCCAAGGGAGTATAAAAAAGTTAAGTTTTAGGTAGAGGCCCCAAAACATTCAGAAAAGCTACAATGGATATATTTACTTCCTTTAAAAACTTATCTTTCTAACAAAACTTTTGAACATGACATTGTAGCTTTTCCCTTCACTATTTCAACAGAAGAATGCTACTAACTCAAATGAATGTGATAACTAAACAAAATACTTGTGAAAGTGTTCCGTAATCTGCAAAAAAGCATACAAATAGACATCATTTGTGTGCAGGCCTCAAAAACCTACCTTTTGGTTTTTAACTTGATCTCCCAAGTGTTGAGGTGATTGCTAACCATGTTATCAACCTGTCAAAATCTTAGTAATTCAAACAGGAAGTTAATTAGAATTAGGTTTTCTACAGGTGTTTTTGGGAATGGTAGAGTGCACGAATCGAGCTTGTTCCTTAAAGAGGGAGATCGGTGACTTTGAAATTTTTCCAGAGTACAATGACATCAGCCATGAATGGGACAGTGACTTTCAAACTTTCTTCTAAGGCCTGGGGCAGGTGAGAGGCCACCTCTTCTCCAGTCCAAACACCTCACTTCTATCAGTTTTTTATATTTGGGCTTCTGGGTCAGACATTTAGCACACTTTTAAAAACTACTACTTTATGATGTAATACACTGCCTATTAAATATGTCTGCATGTTAAACACACTATTATTTTCTGAAGGACACACTGACCAGGCCTTCAAGCCAACTTGTAACAATGAGATTTCAAATGAAGTCCAATTTTCAACAGCAAATCCTACAGTGCTACCCACCAGCTCAGCCAACTGTTAAAACAGAGTGGTTACTTGGACTTCTGTGGTAGCAATTTTAATAAAAAGTTCAGTGGTATGAATAATGATAGAGCATCAGAAAAGTAATGATTTAATTGCACTCCGGCCTCATATTATTCCTTATGTCTCACACTAAAACACCTTAAGCGTGTGCTCACTCAGGTACTTTGCTCTTACAGGCCCTGTAGGGAACTGAGACAAGTGTACTGAGAGCCCAGAGCTGGCATCACAAAGGATCCACAGGGCCCCAATTCCGGGAATAATTATGCTTCTTCTAAAGTGGCTGGTTTGTTTTTTATCTCATGAACAGAGTCTTGGAATTGATCCTATTTTCTTCTTTGTTCTGGCTACTCAAACTCAAAGCCAAATGTGTCGTCCTCACCTAGCCGACTGTAAAAGACACGCATATATGTGTGTGCTAATCCTGCCAGGGCTAGTACACAAATAAATCTTGCTCCTTATCTAATTCTTTGGGGTAAGGGGGAGAATGGACAGAGGGGGGAAGGGGACAGAGAGGAAAGAAAAACGAAGAAAACATACCCCTAATTCTTTCCATTTCCCTACAATGGAAGGCAAGGAACATGAAAAAATCAGTAGCTAATTTTAGCGTGAGAGTATGGCTTTTAACCTTACTACCATGATAAATCTGTTAAATACTGCAAAATCTAATGTGCCCGTTTTCTTGCTCAGGTGGAAATAGGTAACACAGCTAAGGAGACATCCCGTGTGGGGAAGAGATTCCTAAGGTAAGTCAGACGGCAGAAGTGTGCCAGGGCAGCGAACGTGCACGGTGGACAGGCAGGTACGGTACTGGGACCGCCGGCCTTCAGAGTCGCGGAGCTAACTGCTGCCCACGCACCCACGGCCCGGGCCCCTGCAGTGCGCGACCCCACGAGGCAGCAGCACAGCCCCCGTCTCCCAAAGAGTGCCTCCTCCGGCGCGAGACGCCCATTTGGCCCTGTGCTCTCCTTTCTGGTAACTAAAGATAAATTAAAATATTTCCGAGTTTATTCAAACCCTTATGTGTGAGGCATTACAAACATTAAGGTCTAAATGGCTGCCTTTATAGAATAACACTTTTTTAAGCAGTTACAGAAAATGTATCCTATTCAACTAGTGTAAGAAATACCATTCAAATATTCATAGCTGAGCTGTACTTTCTAACCTATTTTCTATATGCTACTGAGTTTCTTCGAGGAACTGGGGCAAAGAAGAATATGGCTGGGGGCGCGGGTCGGGGGGGCAACAGGCAAAGGGCACAATGGAGACAGAGGGTGACGAGATAAACCAAAATGCCGCCCAATCGACAAACACCCGTAGTTTGGACTGAAAGCAGCTTAACAAAGCAGAGTAAGGCTCCACCCTCGGGCAGCAACCATTTCAGTCCCTCCTGTATTTCTGGGGTTCTGAACAAATCTAAGTGTACTACTGGCCTTTTACTCAGAGGTGGAACTCCTCTGGGGTCCGGTACCCCAGTCCCTGAGAGGCCCCTCTGGGCCTTGAGGGTATCCATGGCCAGAGACGCTAGAATGGAGCCTGTTTTTAAGGCTAAAGTGAGAGCCAAAGGCCAGCACAAGAACAAGAAGACATATGTGGTGGCCTCAGAGCAGACAAATATCCAAGAAGTCCACCAGACTCACGTCATGGGCACCTAAACAAATCACACAGGAGGAAAAGAACCCCGACAATCCTCACAGGAGGGAAGGGCATGCAGTCACCTTCTACTGCGTCCAGAACCATCTCCTTCCGGCAACTGCCCCAGCTGCCACCACACGCCAGGGCCACGGCTCCGACGGGAGGGCCTACGTCCGGCAAGAACCGCACCCCGCCGGGCCCAGCGAAGTCCCCGGGAGGGGCGGGCAGGCCCCCCGGCCGACGGCTGAGGCCCCCAAGGGGCACTCCCGCGATGCCCGCAGCCAGGTGTCCTCTCCGGCCGCCCGGACAAAGCTGCTCGGCGCAGCGGGGTGCGGGGGGCGAGCAGACAGAGCAGCAACTGGCTAGTCATGGAGGAGTTTGTGTTTCTGGTTCCATCTGCTGGTGAGACCCAGGTGCGTTTCGGCCTCCTCCCACAGCTTGAGTGTTTGACTTTTCCCTGAGGTAAACTTTCACTAAATCCCTGCCTTGTTGACAGAAACAAGAGAGTTCCAAGAAACACAGGGGCTACCCCCTGCCTAGGCCCCAGAAAGGTGGCTACAAAAGGGCAGGCCCAGTCCCTGCGACCTTCGAGAGCGCCCCAGCCCGAAGAGCGAGGGCCGAGTGCGGCTCCTGAGTGGGGCCCCGCCTGCTCTTCTCGCGCCTACTCTGCACACCTACTCTGGGGGGGCTGGAGGCGTGCAATGTGTCGTTACTGGACACAGAGAGAAACATAAAAAAAGAAGCAAAACCGTGAAAACAAGACAAATTGAGAATTTCAAAATCATATAAGCAAATAAAAATTAAATGAATTTTTTTCCCTAGCCATCCTAAACTGAACTCTCAAGATGATCTTGTGAAACTCCTGATTTTTCCTTTGCATACTGCTACACTACAACTTGGAATAGGAAAATTAAGTATAAAGAATTAGAGATAACATAAATATATAAGTGTATGAATACAGGTACGTATATCATCTCCCTAAACAGTCCTTTCTAAGAGTTACATGGCATCCAACAACAATCGTTTGAAAACCAGAACTCCCCAACTTCCCTGTCTTCAACAGTTCCCGAGAAGCTACGTAGGAGAGTGGAGGAAGAGTGAATTCCGGTGAGAACGAGGTGTTTACATTTAGTCTCTCCTTGTCTGACTTGAGGCAAAGCAGAACATTTCAGAGTTAGAACGTCAGAGTTCTCAGAGGGAAAGGTCAAAGGGATCTACTGAAAACCCTTTTGGTTCCAAAGACAGACTGGCTAGCTGCTCGGCTACAATAATTAGTGCCTCAAAATCACGTAACTTTAGGGAGAGATACCTAGCATCTGCCAGACGGCCTTGTAACCCCAAGCATCAAAACATGAGAGGAGGGATATCAAGAAAGAGTTCTGCAGTTGCTTAATGTTAGCTAACACAATTCATCACCCAAACCAGTACCATCCGGGGAATAAAGGGGGACACAGTGAATAATCGTGTGGAGACAACAGGCATAAACCCAGACCTTCCCTAGCAAACCGGGGCATCTGGTCACTCGTACTATACTGTGGCTATCTTGCCTCCCCTAGGACCAGTCAACTCTTCTGTGCATGTGAATTATTTCCCTTCCCTTCTCTAGCAAGGGCAAAGCACCCTCCATCTGAGCAGAGCCTAGCAGGCTCACCTGCACATAAATACTTGTTTGTGATAGTGAAAACGAGGTCTCTCTGGGCAATACTTAGTATTTCAAATCAGTAAACATCTACGATTCACTAGGTTTATGAAGGAATATGTCTCTGTCAGGGGATAACGGTAACTCTTCAGCCTCCCGCCAACCTCTCTGTTCCAGGTCTGGGGTCAGTGAGTTGCCACTTTGCCTACAGGCGCACACTTACACATGATCATGACTCGTCCCGTCCAGCTCACTGCTGAAGGGACCAGAACAGGCTGGTCTAATTGACCTAACTTCCCCAACAGCCCGGAATCTCAATGTGAGCTTCCCCTCCACTGAACCCTGGTTTATGCATTCTTGTATCTGAAAACTATAAAAAACACACTTCCACGGACACCCCTGGAAAGCAAGAGCAGTGTTCATACACTGTTCACAGGTTGTGATACTGCAAGAAAACCAACGGTGAGAGAGTGCGTTTGAGTTTTAAGTGAAGGTGAGGGTTGGGTGGCTCCTAAAACTCAAGCACGTGGTCTTAAGGCTGACTTTGACAAACCTGAAACCATAAACCTCTGAGCTCCCTGCGACCAGGTGACTCCCCTGGGCTACCAGTTCTCTGAACACCAGGATGCTCTCAGCACCGACTCCACCTTCGGTAGGTTTGTGATGCTGCGTCAAACAGGACGCACCGCATCACAGCAGGGCAGCCTTGATTGGAAAAATCTAACTTGTTCGAACATCTTTAACAATTCAAAGATTCAGGAAGCGAATTTTCTTCTTTCTCCTCCCAATAGCCAATATAGCTAGCTATTTTAAATTAACAGCTTTATTTACATATAATTTACATACCATTCAATTCACCTATTTAAACCACAGAATTCGATAGTTTTTAGTGTATCCGAATTGTGCAGCCATCACCATAATCGATAAAACAGCTAGATTTCTTTTTTAGAGGCACTGGAGATCACTCACAGAGTGAGGATAAAAAATAAATAGATGTTATTTTACTTTTTCCTGCCTTACACGAAATGAGCCTCTTAAGACTCCAGATATCCACTGGACCAAACGAGTGCCCAGAAAGGCCCACTGAGCAGTGCATGAAATCGCTGTATCCCTGTCTCAATGCAGCCCTACTAGCCTAAGCATCAGCACTTAAAAAAATATTTAACAGCCTCCACCCGTTATTTGCATTTCTTTTATTTGGCCATGCTCTGCATTGACTGCTTACTTGCCCAGTGGTTTAGCCTTCGCTTTGTTGGAAAAACAGCCTGCTTTGTGGGTTAAGAGCAGAAGCTCCCACCAGACCCCAGTCTGAACCCCAGCTGCTTTTTATAGAGGTGTGTGCCGAAACCCTTGGGCAAACGTTTACCTTCTGTGTCTCGATTACTTATAAAATGACAGGAATACTGTTAAAATTTTCACGTGAATAAAATGCCCACGGTGGCATTTAAAATATAAGAAAAGCTAACTAATAAATGGCAGTTATCAGTTTGTGGGAGCTGTTACTACTCTGAGGTAAATACTAACCCTTTATCTATCATCATGTAAAATCTTCCCACATATTTATCTTAGATTTTTCTTTTTCTTTCAGTCATTTGCTTTTTCATCCAAAGGTCTGAGAAAAATTCATAAATGTTCTTTCTACTTTATGTTTTTTTTTAACTCATTCGTGCACCAGATTTATTTTCATAAAGGTAGCTTATCAAAATTGATTTTCCCAAGGAATAACCAACTATGAAAACATCTTTGGCAAACTAATCCTTCCTCCTTCCAAAGAAGGCACACAGGTGGTCAACAGGCACATGAAAAGATGTCCAACCTCACTAAATGTTAGGGAAATGCAAAATAAAATCACAATGAGAATGGCTATCACCGAAAAGAAAAATGAGTCCTGGGGAAGATGCAGAGGAAAGGTAGCCTGTGAATAATGCTGACGGGAAAGCAAATTAATGCAGCCACTATGGAAAATGGTGTAGAGATTCCTCAAAAATTATGACCCAGCTATTCTACTTCTGAGTACTTGTCCAAAGACTACAAACACACTAATTTAGAAAGATAACTGCACACCTATGTTCACTGCAACATTATTTACAACAGCCAAGATATGAAAACAACCTAAATGTCCACTGACAGATGACCAGATAAAGACTATGTGGTATATTACACAACGGAGTATTACTCAGCCCCAGAAGAGATGAAATCCTACCATTTGCAACAACATGGATAGACCCTGAGGGTACTCGGCTGAATGAAAACAGTCAGACAGAAAAAAAAAACACATACCATATGATTTCACTCATATGTGGAATTAAAAAACTAACAAAACAGTAAACATATAAACCAATGCTACCTCAATTAAAAAAAACAAATCCTTCCTCATTCCCCACTGATGTGTGATTTTGCTCAAGTAGTAGGTGCATACTGACCATTTACTGAGCTCCCTAAGTTGACTTTTTATTTTTTTCCTTTTTCCTCACCCATGGACAAGCACATGGATTTTAGAGACAGAGGAAGAGAGGGAGACAGACACATCGACGTTAAAAACATCGACTGGCTGCCTCTCACACGCACCCCGATCAGGGACCGAACCCACAACCCAGGCATGTGCCCTGACCTGTAATTGAATCTGGGACCCTTCAGTTTACAGGAAGATGCTCCAGCCAACTGAGCCACACCAGCCGGGGCCTAATTTGACTTTTTTTTAAACAGTCTGACTGTATTCTCTGACCAACATTTAAACCCGGGAAATTTTCTTGACTAACTTCATTCAGTTTTCACACTCAAGGACATGGTAACTCTCCATTCTTAAGTCTTTTTTCCACTCAATTACATTTATAGTTTTCTTCACAGAGACCCCAAACATTTCCTCTAGATGCCGCCACCCTAACCATTTCACATTTTGTTGCTTTAATGCTATTTTTCCTCCCAATGTTTATAATTGGATATTTCTAGCAAGAAAAATGCTACCTATTTTTAAATATCTTTATGTGGTACACAGCTGTCTTACCAAACTCTTATTTTTAGTTTTTCAATGGAGTCTCTATTGGTTTTCCTAAGTTTAAGACTGTGATATCTGCAAATATTGCTATTTCCCCCCATTTTTTCTAATAGTTATACCTTTTATTCTTGCATTGGCCAGGATGATATCAAACATCAGAGGTGTTATTGGGCATGCTTATTTCATTTTCTGATTTCAAGGGAATTCTATCAGTTTTGCTGTTGGCTTAAGGCAGATATTTTATTATCTCCTACAACTTTTAGAGGGTTCTGAATTGGAAAGAACTGCTGAATTAACACCATCATCTTGGTACATCCTGAGATAAAATGTTGCCATACCGTAAGGGTTCACACAACCAGGCTTTGTGACCTACCATCAATTTAACCTTGGGGTAGGTTATTTAGCCTCTTGGCCTAAATTTCTTTATCTGTAAAATGAGGGTAATAACCTCTTTCTCAGGGTTGTTGTAAGAATTAACTGAGATTATGTAATTAGAACAATGCCCAATACACAGTAAATACCAAGTGCTGCCTGTTATTTGTCCTCTTTAACTACAAGAATTTCCTATTTCGTTAAACTTGCTGGTGTTTTACTTAGGATTTTCATGGCTGCTTCCATAAGTGAAACTGGAACATAGTTTTCTTCCTTTGTAATGTCTTATCGGGTTGCCTTTCTTTTATTTTATTAGGTTTCTAAGAGTTTATGGTAGTTTAAAAACATGAATTTGGTGCCTTTTGGTATTTTTCCAGGATCTAGAATAAGTCAGGTGGCTTATTGACATGTTTTTCAAATTTTTAAAAATAACTAATTTCTTTAAAAATCTATGTCTGGAGTGTCCCTCCCTTTTTGTAGTTGGGAGGCCATGGTCCTTAATACATATTTAATATATTCTATGAATGACAAGCTATTGAAGTGCTGAAGACAATTCTGAAAAGCAATCAGTTCTCCACTTGCATCATTACATCTTTCAAAGCTGTCCAGGACATATGAATTTAGGCCTCGTGTCTTCTCTGGTCTCTTCCTTCTAGACGTGCTGCTATGTCTTGTTTCTCCTCCCTACTTCTTATTCCTTCTTCCTCTCAACAAACAAAAGCCCCTGTAAAAGATAGTTTTGCCCTTTCCAAACATCTGTGGGGCACATGTATATAATATCCTAAGTTAAGCACAATCATCCCTGTCTTCCTTTTACTATTGAGTTCATTTAACTTTTAAAATGCAAAAGCTTTCATAAGATTAAATAAAAAAGCTAACATTCCCCTGACCCCTAAAGGTTTTTACCTTCTGGGAGGAAGGGACGCACTCTCTTATTATGGTCTAGCCCGCTTCCCATCAACTTAGCTTCCACTCACTCACTAGCTAGTCTTCAGGAACAGGAGCGAGACTAGCTCTTGAGTAAATAAATGGGTTATAACCAATCTTAAAGGACAGGGACGAATGGCTATTAACAATACAGGACTAGGAAGTACTTTCTTTGCTGTGCGCACAGACAGGAAGACGTTGCCAGCGAAGGCAAGGCGCAGGGATGTGCGCCTAGGAAGAGTCTCTTCCACGGTTATATTCTAATACAATGAACACAAGCAAAACCGCCCTGTAAACACACTGAAATGGTTTTTAAGTCCTAGATAACATTTCAACTTAAATTATACAATTTAACATTCTACAGATAATCTCAACTAAGAATGAAACCATGCATCCCCGCAGGCATCCATATTCTGCCCAGAGCCTTATCCAAGACATTGAAGAGAATCCCACAAGGAAAGGGTTGCCAATGGGTGGCAGCTTCCAGAAATCCACACTTTGCTAAGGACTCACTCCCTTCTGGAACCTGTCCAGTAATCAACATCGAGTCCAGTCTCTATGATTTGTAGATTCCACCCTTTTCTTTTTTGGAAAAACAGTACTGTTAGCTTCTCCAATCTTCCTGCACAGCTCCCACTCTGTACGGCCCCACAAAGACGACTGGCAGTAACTCAGTAACATGAAAGTTCTCTGCGTCCGAGGATATCACACATTCTGACCAGAAGACTTGACCTCCGCTGTTTCTGTAAGAGAAACTTCCTATGTTCCAGGATGATTCTATATCCTTTTACCACGTGGTGGAGGCAACAGAGTGCGGTGGGTTACAAGTACACGCTCTGGGACCAAGGTTTTAATCCTCGGGCGCTTTTCTAGGTGCATGTCTTTCGGCCGATTACTTAGCTTCTTTCTCTCATTTACTCACTTGAACGTATGGGAATGAAAGCAGAGTTACTCCAGGACTAAATGGGGTAAATACAGAAGGAGGTCTTAAACTTTATAAAGGTCTTTAACTTGGGTTACCAGCAGGTAACATATATGTACTATGTTAGCAATTACAAGGGTCAGCAAAAGTAGGTTAATAATAAAGAAACAATAACACACGGATAAGCTCTGTGTCTCACGGACTCACACTGTAACCCTACTTTTGTCCCACCCTGCATGTATCCTCTTCGCTTTGTCCCTTTGGCTCACACAAGGAGAGAATCTTTATTCTAGTTTCACACTGAGCTGGTTCACCTCAATGATGCTTATTGGAACCTCTCATTTCAGCAACATCGGGACACACTGAGGACGAATGGGCAATAAAAGAAACAAACAGAGAAACATTTAATCAGGGCCAGATGACACAAAATGCCTCAGTAGGTGACATAAATGCATGAGGTAGCCAGTTATGTTCAGACAATAGAGAACAGTCTACAAACTGGATTTGGCCCTCGCCACATTAATCTCCTCTAACTGTCCCTTTTCTACAAAATTAAACCCCCAAACAGGAATATAAAATATTGAGGATGAAGGAAATAAAGAACTGCAGAAATGGGTATAAAACACGAAATAGCAATTTTTACCTTGTTCTTCTTTTAGTGAATTAAAACCATAAGAATGCTAAATTAATCACTGGTGTAGTTATGTACATATTCGTACTTAATTACATGCTATAAAGAAAGATTATTCTAAATTTAAGGTATTGTTTAGAAAAGAATAGTTTAAATTACAATAATACAGCATAAAGCTCAGCAACTAAGAGACCATGTGCAACTATGAGGCAAATCAGTGTTAAGCAGGCCCTTTTGTCTATTTTCAAACCTGCTATTCCAGAGGGCTGGTGTCACAACAAATGATACGTCCAGCTCCAGATCAGGGTCAGACGCACTTGAAGTCTGCTTCAAAATTTTCAGTCTTCAAACATTTCTGGAAGTGTGTGTATGGTGCAGCAGAAAGAGCTTTTGAGCTTCAGGTATTATAAAAGCTAAAATGCACTGGGCACTTAAAGCATAACAGACACACTGTGTAAAGCATTTCTTACTGAATCCTCACACCTACTTTAAGTGTAGGTTCTATTCTGGAGGCAAAACAGGCTTTTAACAACAGGCCAAGAAAACACAACCAGAAACTAAATCCAGGAATTCAAAGATTAGAGCCCCTCTTATCTCCAGGCTGAGCTGTAGCTTTCTCACTGCAACAAGGTCCCACTATTGTTTCATGAAACTTCTTTTTTAGTTCTGACAGTGTGTTAATGTATGTGCCGGGTCACTGATCGAAAATGTAGTTTCTCACTGTGCACTGAAGTTAAGGGGAAAAAAAGGGGGTTTGAAAAGCTACTCACCTAAGGTGTTCATTCTTTTACTTAGTGAAACTGAAAATAAATTATTCCAACCTTAGTTTGGCTCCAAACCTGATAAATGTAATCATTCTAATCAAAAAGTAAATGCTCTGAATTCCTTACTAATAAGTATGTAAATAAAAGGGTTTCTCAAATCGTGTTCCAACAGAACCTTCCTTCAAGATGTTTGTGGGTATTTTCCAGGGGAGGGGGGTGTTCTCGTGACCAAATAAATTTGGAAAATTGGGAAATACTGTACGTTATATTTCCTTCCTGGACAATCACACTGCACGTTATTAAAAACCCTGCCCTGGCCAGTGTGGCTCAGTTGGCTGGAGTGCTGTCCTGTAAAGTGAAAGGTCGTGAGTTCAATTACTGGTCAGGGCCCATGCCTAGGTTAGGGTGTGAACAAGAGGCAACCAATTGGAGCTTTTTTCTCATATCGATGTTTCTCTTCCCCCATCTCTCTCCCCCTCCTTCCCTCCTTCCCTTTCTCTTTAAGGATGTCCTCGGGTGAGGATTAAAAAAATAAAGTAGCAAATTTGCCTTAGAAAAAACAAACAAACAAACAAAAAAAAACCTGACGAGCTCCACAGAAAAACAATGACATAACTACCATCAAAATTAAAATTTGATTAACTTTTTAATTCACTGTTTTCCCAAACACAAATTTCATTCTCTCCACTAACAGCTACTTATCTCTCACAAGACTAGTGTTGTGCAAACACAATTTGGGAAATACTGTTTTATGTAAACTTAATGGGAAAAAGGTCTTAATAAGCTTCAGCTATTATAGCGAGTAAGCCCAACTATAGAAGAGATAAATAAAATTCATAGAAAACTGTAATTTGGTTAAGTAGTTCATTTCTGCTGAGCAGTTTTATCAAAACATTACAAAGTTGTATCATTTAATAAATATATATAGAAACAATGTATTACACTGACACTCTGAAAATATGAAGTAGGGGAAGAAGAGAGCAAAAAGATGAGAAAAAGGTAAAAAGAAACCTGCAATTAAAATGTATGTTAATCTACTGTACAAGATTTACATACACAGGAAATCTATTGAGATGAAACTTACATACAGAGGAACAAAGGCTGAACAGAGAATAAAACTACTGTACATAGAGAGCCAAAAAATCTGCAGAGATCATATTAGTTTCTGTCTCTCTGCTGGAGAATTCGGAAGTAAATGAACTGGCTGATAATATGCCATCAGAGAGGGGACGGTTGTTCACCTAGACTAGGAACACTTTGGGATCAGCATATAGAACAGGACCCAGCATAATGGGCAATAAAATCTGCCTGTGGAACAAATTCATTCATAATAGATGTTTAAGGAGTTCCGAATGCTCTGCGGTGGGGAACATCACTGTCATCTCTTCCCAGCAGCTGAATCCTGGGCTGGAAACGGTCCGGCGATCAAGGCCAGCACATCACCTTTACCTTTACGTAGGCAGAGGCTTAGTCCCAATCACAGCCATGCATACTACCTTATGCATGTTCTCCTTCACATTCTCAAAACTGATTCTACCCTTCTGGTCCTTTTTTTCCCATTCCCATTCCCCTGGATAATGTTTTCCCTTTCCCTAAACAAAGAGCTCAGAGAACTTCATAGCATACAGTACTAAAAAGTTGACAGTAGAACTTGATGTGACGCTTAAGGATTTTGTTTCTCCTTAACTTGACTTACTAAAAAGCTTGTTCTTTACAACTATATAACATTTAGCCATTAACCAATTATTTGTAAGTACAAAAGTAAAAACATTTAAAGATACACATTTTGATGTCGCATTTCCTGAAGCAGGGAGCTACCTTATAATGATATATAACACCAGGCACCTGGCCAACCAGGAGAGAAAAATGTTACAGCATGGTTATACACCAGGATGCTCTCACCAAGAAACTGACTTCAAGACCACAGTCAAAAAGGAACGGTACCTAGTGCAGGTAAAAAAGGCAAGTCAGAGTCTAAACAGAGAATCACTGAAAATACGAGCAAGAGGCTTGAAGGGTTTTCAGTCTGGTCCTTCTAGTATAATACTGGGATGACTGACACCCAGAAAGGTGGAGTGACTGGCCCAGAGTGATATGATTAGTCATCCACGCAGGACCCAGGCCAGATCTTCCAAGGCTGAGGCTTCTGCTCTTCCCACTGGAATACATGACCTCCCTCTTCTGTGTAAGACCAACATGGAAAATGAACGCTATCAACTGGCTTAACTAAAACTATAAACCACTGATCAAATATGACTACACAACTAGAGCATTTAGAATAAGCCACCTTATTTTGTATTAGGCAGTGTGGTTACTGTCTAGAAACCTATTAAAATCCTCATTAGGCTATATTTACAAACCTTCATTCTAAAGTACTAAACAAAAAATGATCAGCAAGAAACCAAGAACCTATGGAGGAAAATAAAACTATTTCATATGAGGGTCGCCCCCATCCCAGGGAACAAACATTTTGGAGTGAGGCAGATCTGGGTTCAAATCCTAGCTCAATTGTGCAATGTCCGTGCGACTCTGGACAAGCCCTCCCTTTGGCTTCCCATCTGTAATGATGCTGGGGAACAGTACTGCCTACCTCAGATGGTCACTGTGCATTTAATAGTATTGAAATGGCCATTTTTCTCCCTCAAACTACTTTTGTCCATCTCCCTTCATTTTTGTCTATTTCAACTTTTAACTTCATACAACCACCCCCCAAAACACTTGCAGCTCCATCAAAACTATAGACATCAGTATATTCAACATCTTGAAACAAGAGGTATGTGACAATGAACATTTAGTATGTGAATATAATCTTTGTAAATGTTAGTGAAAGGGTTCAGAGAAGACAGTACTGCATAAAGTAGAAAACAACTTCTTTCAAGACAACTGGATAACACGCGAGGGGAACCAGGCTCTATCTAGGCCAGTTCTGTGGCTAAGAAGCTGCACAAGCCTAAGCAATTGATTCCACTTTGCAGAAAGTTCCACCAGCCACAGCTCCAAGCCACACACTGCTCGAGCTGCCGCAGACTCAGTGTTCCAACTGCAGGAAGAACCGTTCCGACTAGAGGGTTTCTAAAGTTCTCAGGTTTCTTCCACCTGAACAGTCAGGCACCAGCACCATCACAGAGCTTACTATGTCCCGCACTTGGTATGTGCCTGGCCCTGCCGTAAGCAGATAAAGTAACAAGTTGTAAAGTAAACATGTCACTGTAGATGTAGTAACTCATTTAAACCCCCTACAACCTTTGCAGATAGGGTCTATATTACTCCTATCCAAGGCATTTAAGCTGGAGAGAAGTGAAGGAACTCGCTTAAAGGTACAGAGCCCAAAGCGGCGCTGTGGGTTCGGCAATCCTGGGAGGTCTGGCTGCACCTGTGCTTTTACCCACTGACTCTCGGAATTCTATAAATCCCAACGAGGGCCTTAGCCAGGCATGTGAACACAAATCTGCTCATGCTCTTCCTTCCTTGTGACTAAATACAGCTGATAGGTACTCTGAGGTGGAGGGAGAGAGCAGTGACTAACATGTTAACAGCACCCTGTGACAGAGCAAGCTACAGTTCATCAGACCAAATGATAAAGTAGCCACTTAATCAAGATTAAGCTACAACCCCCTGGCAATGGGCAAGGAGACGCCTGATTGGCGGTGCTGCTGTTATATTAGTAAGGGGCGAAGCAGATGTAAATTTTTTATTTTATTTTTATTTTATGCCTGGGGCACACAAAATAAAAACGAACAAATCAATAAATTTTAAAAAAGATCAAGCTACAAAATCTATCTATTGTTTCTCCGACAACATTTTATCAAAAGAAAGTGTTCTGAGGTTATAACATTACATAACATTATATTTCCTTGGTCATCAACAAGTCATCTGCTGGATAATGCTCCCAAGGAGTAATTATAAAACCAGACTGCCACTAAACATTGGGTAACTAGATATTCTCACCTTTGTAACTATGCATGTGAAAATGCGTATGTACATTAAACAAGCAAAAACAAACCAGCAACTAAAGACTGTGTTCAGCGAATCAAAATCTCAAGTTAGACACAGTGTATTACGGATTATGCAAACAGGTATGTGCTAGACACGGCCAACATCAATGGCCAGGGAAGGATCTAACTCCCTCCTTTGGGGCCACTTCACACCTGACTGACCTCTTGCAATTCTCTGCATGCCATTCCTTCTTCCTCTGCCAGCTTAACATTGCAGTTGCCAACAAACTACAATTCTGCCTTCATCACACCTCTTCTATCTCTAGCGAAAGAAAGTTAAAAGCACAGTGGGGTCAGGAAGCTCAGGGATGCAGAAATAGCATGTGGGAGGATGATGCACACGTTATGTACACCCTAAAACAAAATGCTGACGGCAACAAGCTGCTAACCTTAAATTCTTCACTATCAGTCTATCACTGGTCTCTCAGTGCTTCAATAACTCTTCTCAGAATCTTGGAAGGCCTGAGAAACAGAAGCAGATCATTCAGCATTTCCTCTCAGATTGGTCTACTTTAAAAATGCGGTGGTTGAGATATTTGCCTCCCTTGGTCCTGCCCCCACGCTGTGGACTGATAAAGGTCATGGTTAGGGTCCAGCTGGACAGTCATCACAGTTGTGAGGCACTCAAAAAAAGAACTCACATACAGCTCAATTCCTTCTTTAATTAGGGAGGGTCCAATACCAGCCTCCTCTCCAATAAAACCCAGAATGTAGACTGATGACTAAATTGCTAAGCAATTTTCAGGCTACTTGGTTTCATATGCATTCATGCAAACACAACATCTTCACACCTGAATAATTAAACAACAAAACAAGTCACAAGCAATCTAAGTCAGAGGTTCAGAGATTGGATCATCTTTCCCACAATCTTATCACACACCAAAGTTTTACCAACATTTTGCCATTATCCATACTAATCCACTGATCACACTCCTGTTTCTAGAACACCAGACAATATTCGTAAAATCAAATTCCTATGTAAAAGGGGCCACAGAAAAGAGGAAAATGGATTTTTAAAACAGAAATACCATCAGAAATGTAACCAGAACATACTACCTGAAATGAAATTCTACCCTATGATGAATTTTATTTTTGTGTACTGTGGAGGTCAGGTGGGGGAACAATTTGGATTTGTGTCTGTATTTTTCTGGCAGATGGTAAAACTGAATGATCAGTGATCAACCCCTCCTGGGAAAAAAAGGTGCTTGGAAAAGTAGGGCAGTAATTAACAGAAATCTATAACCTATAAAAGATGATCAAAAGAAAAATCTTTAGTAAATATTCAAAGTAATAAAGGATGCCTTGTGGCATACATATTTGCAGTATACAAATATTCAAATAAAACCAAATTATAAAACCAAACCCCACACTTAAACTGAACTTTCCCAGCTATTCTTTTATACTGACTTTATGAAAATTTATATGGTCTAGCTTAGCATCTCACTTTATACGCCATTAGAAACAAAAACAGGGACCTCATTAATACATTTTAGAATGTAAAGCACAAGGGGAAAAACTGGTTTAAACAAGAATCTGCAGTCTAAATGTTAATGAACTAAAGTGAACTGCCTTGAAATAAAACAAGTCCCTTTTGTTATACCAGTAAATTATTCCATGACAAATTCTATATTTACGAAAGAAATGCTAATAAAAAACGAAATGCTTCTAGCCTGAATCTTTGTAATGCTATGATCAAAAGTGGTCAGCTATATGGATGGCTCCAGTATAAATCCTATTTTGGGGGCGGGGGGGTAGAAATGGGAGATGCATTATACTATATAGGAGATACACCAGCTATTAAAGTAATCTTTTTATAATGCCTTTAAAAAAATACACCTTCTCGTACTGCAGAGATGTGTGATCTCTTCCACACCTGATGACAAGATACAACCCAAGGAAAATTTATTCAACAGGCAACAGGATCTAAATTACACAGAGAGGTTAGTAAACATACTTCAAACAAGAGACCTTTAAAAAATCCTGTCCACAGTAGCAGTTATTTAATAAAATGCATGACTACTGCATTTTATCTGACATAAGTAATGCAACCTTGTCAGAAAAAAAATACATTTAACAAGACTTCCTTTAACTTGGTAAAAATGTTTTCATATGAAGATATTTAATGACAAAAAAGCTTCATAAAAAGTGTTATATATATGCAGTTTATTTCATTATGTAAGGAAAAAATAAACAAACAAAAAAAACTAAAGAAGCCTATGCTAAAATGTTAATAGTAACCAAACCTAAATGGTAAGATTACAGAAAATAATTTTTAAAAATTTTCCAGCACTTCCTGAATCTTACAACTTTTTTAAAATGAAAAAAGTTGATATTCACTTGTCATATAAGCAAACAACAAATAAGTGCTTTCAAAACTAACATGGGTTCTAAGTTGCTTCCATAAATCCTAAACTTCAAATATAGCTAATTACTTGCTAGTAATTTCTTTTAAATATACAAAATAAAGCTAATGACTTTTGCTTCTAGTCCTCCTATAAAGACTTTCATAACGAAAGAAATTTTTACTTTCATAATTTTTACTTTTCTATGAAAAGGTTTTGTGTCCAACTTTCTATCCCAGAATACAATTTGATTTTTTAAATGATCGATTTAGACTGCTTTACATAAATGTCATCTCAAAGAAATTATATTCAGCCCAGTAATTCTAAAGTGCAGACACCTAACACACAATGCAAGAAGTTTTGATGCATTTTAGTCAACTGCGCCGACAGAAACGCCTTATGTGGAGATGAGCTTATTTTAAACACCTATTTCCATTACCTCTTAAGAGCCTGGCATCTAATGAAGCTTTTTTATTTTTGCAAAACATACTGTGCTTAGGCTGGACTTTTCTATTTGAATGTCTGGGAAGCTGTCAAAATCAATCTCAAACTGCATTATAATAAAGGTACAGAATGTCAACTCTTCACTGGGCCTCCTCATCTCTTTCACTAGAGCGCCTTTAATACCCCCCAGCTTACATTTCCGGGCTCATGAGTCACTGAGAAATGAGCTCTAGGTTTCCTTTAGAATGCCACTCAAACAGCTCTTCTCCAGCATTCAGGGATCTAGCCCCCAAATACCTCTTCAGCCCACTCCCACTTCCCCAGGGTCCTAGGCAGCAAAATTAATTATCCACTATGCCTAGACTATGGCTTTTTACCTTAGTCCTCTAGCTTTGCTGTCCCTCCACATTCTGTCTCTTCTGCAACCTTCCACTCCCAAATCCCTTCAGGCCTTCCAGACCCTCCTAGGCACCGCCTCGCCCAGGAAGCCTTCCAGATTTTCTGCTAGGCGGAAGTGATCGATCGGTCCGGTCCTCCCTGCGTTCCTTCCTAGCACCTTGCAGATCTTTCACAGGACTTTTATCGCCTCCTTCCTGGTATCGTGTTATCTGTGTACTGGTCTTATCACCCACACCAGCGCGAAAGCTCCTCGCGGGAGGAGACCGCGGGCCCGGGTTCACCTTCGAATCCCTCGGGTGCGGACGGGCAGGGCGCCTGCACCGAGTCAGCGCTCAGGCTGCTTCAGGAGAACTCGGGAACGCTGCGGCCGCGCAATTCCTAACCAGAAATCAGTTAGGCATTTTGCCGACAGGGACATCGCGGAGATGCTACCGGCCTCCGGATCACAGAAAGTTTACCGGGGGCCCGTGACTGGCAGGAGTGACAGTTGGCCCGGGCCGCACTTCCCTGCCCTCCGGACTATGGCCGGGGACGCCCCCTCGCCGCCAGACCCGCCAGGGAACCGCGGAAGGGTGGCAGGCAAGCCCCGGGCGCCCAGACCCTGCCGCAGGCCCCTGGGCGCGGCGCCGGCGAGGGCCAGAGCAGAAGGCTCCGCGAGGGGGCCGGGCCGGGCCCGGGCCGCCGCAGCCGCCCGAGAAAATGGAGGCAGCCCCGGGGCCGGTGACGGGCCGGGGCAGGGCAGGCGGAAGCCGGGCCGGCATCCGCGCAGCGAGCAGGGCAGGGCCGGGGGTCACTCACGGGGCTGGGCCGGGCGGCTTCCTCTCCGCCTCCGAGTCGTCGCCGTCCCCGTCCTCGGTCGCCTCCGCCGCCTCGGGCTGCTCGCTCGGTCCCCGCGGCGCGGCTCGGGCGCTCGGCCCCTCCGTTGTCTTCCGCCTGCTCCTGCTCCCGGCAACGAGCTACCCCGGCGGCGGCGACGGCGGCAGCAGCTGCGCGGGCGGACGACGGCCCAGGGGCTCCCGCGGCGGCCGCCGCACTGCTCCGCTCGATCGTCCGGGCCGCGGCTGCTGCTGCTGCTGCGGGGCCCTGCTCCGCCTTTGCCTTCGCCTTCGCCCGGCTCGCGGAGGTTCAGTTTCTCCCAGGCCGCGCCGCTCCCCGTTCCCGGCCCGAGCCCGGCTTTGACGTGAGCACTGCGCAGCCGCCGAGGGCGCGACGACGGGCGGCGCCGCAACGCCCCCTTCTGCCTCGGGCGCCCCCTGGCGGCTGGGCGGACTCGGCGCCCGGGTCCCTGCTGAGGCCGAAAACGGAGGGAAGGCAGAGAAACGCAGAAGCTGAGAAGGGAGAGTTACTCTTCTTTCATCCGCCACTTAAATATTGGTGCTCATCCCCTTCTATCTAAGCACGCTTCCTGAAGGAATCTCACACTCACTTTCCCGGACCACTTCCTCAACTCTTAACAAAGCTTTATTTCTGGGGAAGACTAAGAGCCGACTTCATGTAGATTGAATCCGTCATCCTTAAGAGGGACAGATCACTCCCGTTTTAGCACCCACAGAAGTAGCGCGAGGGAGCGTCAGGGATGGAATGATCCAGAGCAATAGGATTCGACAACCTGGATTTAAACCCCAGCTCCACCATGTAGTCTCAATGGGCTATTTCCTGTTCCTATACCTGGGTTCCTACACACTCGGGGAATACAGGACCGTAGGCTAATGATGAATGAGAAAATACATCGCAAAGCCCAGACAGCAGAATTTGGAACATAAAAATACCTACATGTATATTTTTGTTTCTATCTATTGCTCTGTTTTTTAATTTGTAATTGGACAGGGATTTTTGAGCATCTACGGGGAGCCAGTTAGTGTTCTGAGTAGTGGGACAGTGAACAAAACCGTCCCTGCCCCTGAGACAAGCAAGAAACAAATATGTGACATTGGTTGGTTTTCAATGCTATGGAGAAAAACATCACTGGCCAAAGAAAGGGGGGAAGGCAGGGTATTGTTATTTACAGCTCTCTTGTACAGGTAGCAGCTACATGAAGAAAGAGCATGCTGTGACCTGTGTGCATGGAAAGGCAGAGGGAACAGCAGGGACCATGGCCCTGAGGTCGGACACCATGGACCCCAGCAAGGCGAGATCCCTGAGGGAGGGAAGAGGGCAGAGACAGCAGAGAACGGGGACCATATAGGCTGAAATGAGTCTTGGTTTTTACTCTGAATGAGGTGGGAAGATATCTGGAGGGTTTTAAGCAGAGAAAGGATGTGGTCTGACATTTTAAAATGATCACTCAGGTTGTGCTGTGAAGACCAGACTGAAGGGCATAAGGCTTTCAGCTGGGAGACCTGTTAGAAAACTTTTGAAATAATCCAGTCAGCAGAAGACAGCCTCCGTCCAGAGTGGTAGCAGGGAGGAGTAAAGTGGTTGGGTTCTAAGCACATTTAAAAGGTAGAGCTGAGCCCTGGCCAGGTAGCTCGGTTGGTTAGAGCATCATCCCCACGTGCCAAGGTTGCAGGTCCCCTTTCTGGTCAGGACACAGAAAAGAGTCAACCAATGAATGCACAAGTATGTGGAACAACAAATTGATGTCACATCTCTCTCTCTCTCTCTCTCTCTCTCTCTCAACCCCCTCCCTTCTTCCTTCCTTCCCTCCCTCTTCTCTTCCCTTCCTTTTTCCCTCCAAAATAAACTTTTAAAAATAAAAAAATATATAGAACTGACATGATTTTGCTGATTTCTAAGGTTTCTTTATTTGTTTTTGTTTCCTCATGCAACTTGAAAATACCATTTGGTGAAATGGGGATGACTAAAACAGAGCAGATATGAAGAGAGGAACTTGGTAATGCCCGGGGTGGGGGATATTAACTTTAAACTGCCTGTTAGACACCCAGGTAGGGAGATGTACACAGAAGTCTGGGGTTTGGAGGACAAGTCTGGACTGCAGAGAGAATTTTGGGAGTCCTCAAAGTAGGTAAAAGGTCAAGATGCAATGAGATCATTTAGGGAATAAGTGTTAATGAAGGCCAAAGTCAAAGGTGAGCTGGAAGCCCCCAACACCTGAGAGGTCAGGGAGATGACAAGGAACCAGCAGCAGATTTCTGGGGACAAGAGCCATGGTGGCAGGAGAAGACCCAGGAGAGCTTCATGTGCTGGAAGACCAAGGGTTCGAGGATGGATCAGTGCCACCGATATTGGCTAATAGTTCAAGCAAGGTTGGTGTTGGTGATTGGTCACTGGTATCGGCACCATAGAAGTAACTAGTGGCCTTGGTAGGCGCTATTTCAGCAGAGGTGGGTGGAAAAGCCTCAGTGGGGTGGTCTTTAGAAAGAATGAGGCCCAGAAGGAGCTCTAGAAAGCATGGGGCTCTAGAAAGAGAGAACGCACGTGCAGAGAACACATTGTTCATAGTTTTGTTCTAAAGAGGAGCAGAGAAATGAGGTGGTAATTGGAGGAGAACGTGGAGTCAAATTTTTAAAAAATTTCTTTTTTGCTTTGCTTTTGTTTTTAGCATGGGAGCTATTACAGACAGCTCAAGTGCTGATGGGGATGACTCAGTAGCGAGGGGAAATTTGATGGGAGGTGGGGTGGGGGCGCGTTTTCTAGAGAGCTGTCCTTGAGTGAGCGGGAAGAGTGTGCACAGTGGAGGGTCTGGCCTTGACACCAGCACGGCGACCTTCACTCACAGGGACAGGGGGCAGGGAGCTGGTGGATGAGGTGCTGGAATATGTGGACCTTCCTTTCTGAGGACTCCTGTTTTCTCAGGAAAACTGGAAGCAAGGTCATCAGCTCCGAGTGTGGAAGGAAGAGGAGGAGTTAAGCAGGACCAGTCGGCAAGGTTATTCTGTGTTTCTCACTGGCCACGTTGGGCAGTTGGACCCAAGGAGGGTTATTTTTGTTAGGGAGCTCCACAGAGAGAGCAAAGGAAGCACAGGGTGTACACAAGGAAGTGACGATAATAATGGCCGACGGCTGAATGCAAGCCAGGTAGGAGGCATGAGGAAATGGGGGTGGAGGGGGGCAGTGGGAAGGGAGACACCCCGTAGGAGTTGGAGGGCCCATGGAATGGTGGGTGAAAGGACCGTTAGGACCAGCGCAGAAGGGGTTGAGCTCGAGGAAGGAGGAACTGACTGGAGAGCTGGGCTTCTCACAGTGAGATTAGGGAAGGAGTGGTTTTCAGTAAATGACAAGACCTAGGGCAGCTTCTCAAACTCTACTGTCCATGGAAGTACCCAGGGATCTTGTTGAAATGCAGATAAGTGACTTCATTGGCCTGGGAAGGGGGAGGGAGGGCGGCGATGATTCTTAACCTTTTTATAGTCTTCATACCAAAGCCTCAACAAATGCAACCCATAAAAATAAACAAACGAACGAACGAACGAACAAACAAAACCTAGATTATCTTGCTAGTGCATATATAGGAAAAAGCTAAATAAAAAACGTTTGGAATGTAAGTAAAGTGGCAGCAAGTTAAAGGTAAAGCCCGACCCAACCATGGACAATTTATGCCTAGCCTATTAGGAGCTGTTGGAAATGCCAGAGAGAAGTCAGCTGATGACAAGTCCTGCGCAGGCTGGTTCCCAAGCTGCTCTGGGCTTCTCTCTAGCAGCCATGGAAGGGGGTGCCAGGTCCTCCCGAATGAGTGGAATGCCAGCTTTATCTAATTTTGAAACTTTGTCCAATAAGGACTTTACCCTCACAGCTTTCTTTCTTCCTCCATGCCCCCTTTTTTTTTAAGAGGAGAGTTCTTTTTATTTTAGTCCCAAAGGGAGGCCTTTGATTGTGCTGACATCCCACAAAAACAAGGCAAGACCCAATTTCCCACAGAATAAAAGACTGCACGGGGGTGGATAATCCCATATGCAAGTTTTTGATTCCTTTGCTATAAGGGTCAGAGCAGGATTCCATCAGGACGGGCAGAAATTTCTGGAGCAGGAACGAATTCTGAAGCCAGAGCAAAAGGAGCCCTGTTATTCGACCACTTGAATTTAGACCTTCTCCATCCTTCCACTGGGCTATCTGCGAAGCCCACTCTATTAATACATTTCTTTGTAGGCACAACCTCTTCCTGAGAAATTCCTTCACCTTTTCATCTTGAAAACCCCTTCCCAGAGGTGCCTCACTCTCCGGGCCCAGTCTGTAGATGTCAGGGTCAGAAGGCACGGTCGCCATTCTCCAGGGCCATTGTTGGCCTCGTGTCAACCTCCCATCGCTGTTGTTTCCCTTCCTTGCTTCCACTGCAGCTGGGTCAGGGGATGAAGGCGTCTCCCCCTCTTCATCGCATCAGCTGTGAAAGGCCTTCGGAGCTGACTCACAGCTTCCTCCCCACCCCCACCCCAAGCCTGCCTGACTTCTCCCGGGCAACATAAATGCCCTTCATCTACTATATTGGGTCTTGGTTCCCTCCCATTCTCAGTGACCTCCACTTCCACTCCACATCAACGGCCACTCACTTAGCCCCACCCTGGTCTCTCAGGCACCACCGCTCTACCTATGAAACTTGACCTTTAGAACTCCCCTGCTTCATTGCTCCTCCCATCTACCCACCCTTCCCACGGGCGTGTACACACCCGACCTGCTCGAAAGCTCATCGGAACTTTGTTTATTCAACAAATACTGAGAGCACGTGATTACTGAACACAGCCGTGGGAGTGGGTGTGGGACCTTGAGCCATCCACGGTCCCTGCTCTCAGGGGGCTTGCAGTTCAGGAGAGACACACAAGTCCACAGGCAATTATGGAAGAACGAGGCACGAAGCAGGAGTTAGGGTTAGCCAGCTGGAGGTGGGGGAAATGCTCAAGGAGTCATGCAAATAGCACCGAAAACCGGAAGTCATTGGGAACTTGGGGGAGTGCGTGTGAGTAGTTAGTTCCATCTATAGAACTTGGACCTTGAGCTTGAGGAGGTGCAGTTTTTATTGCTATTTCTCTCCCTCCCCCAGCTTTATCGAGATATTATTAACATACAACGTATGTAAGTCTAAGGTGTACAATATGATGATTAGACACGTTTATATTGCAAAATGATGACCACGGTGAGGTTAGTTAACACCTTCATCTCCTGACATAATTACAACTTTGTGTGTATGTGTGTGGTGATATCATGTAAAATCTACTCTCTTAATAATTTTCAGTATGTTAATACAGTAGTGTTAATTATAGTTATCATACTGTACGTTCTATCCCCAGGCCTTTTTGTCTTCTAGCTGGGAGTTGGTACCCAGACATCTTCCCATTTTTTTCTACTTGCAGCCCCTGGCAACCACCATTCTAGTCTCTATTTCTATGAGTTCAGCTCTTTTAGATTCTGCCTATAAATGAGAACATACAGTAATTGCTTTTCTCTGTGGAACGCATCTCACTTGGCAGAATGCCCTCTGAGGTCCATCCACGTTGTCACGAGTAGCGGGATTGAGGAGGGGAGCTGGCGTAGATTAAGCAGGAGAGCTAAGCAAAGGTCCAATAGTGAAAAGCCGCATTGTCCATGTTAAGAAGACCGAGTTTCAACGGGAAGGCAGAGGGGGCAGGTCGGATGAAGTATGCATTGAAACTTTAAGCCATGGAGGGACACGCTCAGATGTGTACTTAGATTTAGAAAGGCCTTTCTCATCCTGTGTGCACGGTAGGTGAGGAGAAGGCCCAGTCAGAGGTATTGAGGTGAATAAGCAGCCTCGTCACTCTGGCACGAGATTAGGGGGCCCGAGCTAGGCTGTGGCAGTCGGCATGGGCAAAAGCGAATCGGTTAGGAAAAAAGAGATATTTAGAAAGCAGTATGTGGTGAATTGATGGATGTAGAAGGTAGGAGAGAATGAGGAACAGGGCATGGCGATCAGGCTTTTGGGTAGTAGGGCTAGTTAGCCAGACAGACATCATGTGGGAGCAGTCAGAAGATAAGAGGAAAAGCGGGGCAGGTTGTGTCCCGCAGGCACATTCCGAAAGAAAGGACAGCTGCAGTGAGATCGAGTAATACGAGTTTGGGAGTTATTGATGGGATGCGGCAACAGGAGGGTTTACGGGGATCTAGGAGAGGGGCAGGCTTGTGGAGCGATGGGTGAAGAGGCACTGGGATGGCAGTGGATTTAGGGTGTGAGTGAGAGTATGGAAATGGAAATAATGAACAGGACGGAGAAGGGACCCCAGGTTCCTGGGGGTCCCTAGGGAGGGAGGTGGCTTCGTGGGAACTCAGGAGAAGGAGGAGGGCTCCCTCTTTATCGTAGTAAAGAGAGAAGGGGGCAAATGTCCAGGGAACTGGTTGGCTGAGAGGAGTGGGGGGGTTGGGGAGGAGTTCCTGGGAGTTGAGGTATGCACGATGTGGTTTGTCAGGAAAACAGAGAGTTGTTTTGCCCTAAAGTGTAATGGCTGCTTGTTACAGAACGAGAAAGAAGACGATGTAAGGCACAACTGGAAGGGACATAGAAAGCTGTAAGTTCCAAGCCCGCTCTCCCTCCCGGGAGCACGCCCATGCCTCTCTTCCCTCTCAGGCATGCGTTTCCTAAACTCCAAGGGTTCCCACGAGACTTGCAACCAGGGGAGCAGTGGGCAGCAGCAGCTCGTCCTGGGTTCACCCCCTGAACCTGTCTCCAAGGCCCCCTTTTCTCTGACTCTTCAGTGGGCTGACGGCAGCCCCGCCTTGGCTCCCTTCTGTCACTGTGACTTTTATTTCTCAGTGAACCAAAGCAGCCCCGCCTGGGGTCGCTCCTGTTGCTTCTTCTATCCTAAGCCCTTCCTTGTTTCACTGTCCCCAGCTTTAATAAACATAGTCGCAAGATAAAAGTTATAAGTTCTAGAAAAGGGAATTTTATTTGTCCTGGTCCAAGCTGGCTAAAGTTGGATGGATTTATTTATATTATTTTCAGAAGGAGCTTTAGTATCAAATATGCTGATGCAAAACTATAATTTGTTTTTCTCTCTGTTAAAATGAGAATAGTATTAGCCTGCCCTTCATAAGAGCTTGCAGTGGACAGTAACCCCCTAAAGATGGCCAAGGCCCAATCCCTGGATCTTCGAATATGCTACTTTACATGGCATAAGGAACTTCACAGATGTGAGTAAGCGAGGGGCCTGAGATTGGGGAGATTATCCCAGACCATCTGTTGGGCTCCAGGTAATCACAAGGGTCCCTATAAGAGGGAGGCAGGTGGTTCAGAATGACAGCGAAAACAGAGAGAGTGGAATATGTTCCCTGTTGGCTTCAAAGGGGCCACGAGCCAGGAACGAAAACAGCCGGGAGGGGCTGGGAAAGGGAGGACCTGGATTCTCTCCCAAAGCCTCCGGAAGGCATCGTCTTTGTTGACAACTTGACTTGAACCCAGTGAGACTAACCTTGGATTTTTGATCTCCAACACTAGATGATAATAAATTTGTTTTAAGCTCTTAAATTTGTGGTACTTTGTTAGAGCATCAGTAGGCAATGAATACAAGGCTGTAGCAGGTCATTCTTTACCTTCCGTGTAGCCTAGACAACAAAGATCCCTCTGGTTTATGCTGACCTTATTAAGTCCTTAGCTATATAAGAGAACAAAGTTTTCTCACTTAGAAAAGAGCTAAGAGTCTTTACAATCATGTTGCTGCCTTTGTTTATTAAAAAAAAATTTTTTTAAAGACTTTTATTTATTTTATTTTTAGACAGAGGGGAAGAGAGGGAGAAAGAGAGGGGGAGAAATAGCAATGTGTGGTTGCCTCTCGCACGCCCCCTACTGGGGGTCCTGGCCCGCAACCCAGGCATGTGCTCTGACTGGGGAATCGAACCAGAGGCCCTTTGGTTTACAGGCCAATGCTCCATCCAATGAGCCACACCAGCCAGGGCTAAAAATTCTTTATTAACACTTTAAGTAAGGAGTTGAGTATTGTTTCTCAGGCCCTCATGATCCTAGCTTATTCAGGTGTTCAAATCTCCTGACAGCTTTGGTAGTTTGCCTTCCCCAAATTGATCCTCAATGTGACCTCTTGCACCTAAACTGTCTTTGAGGTTTCCCAAAGGAAAAACCACAAAGGACGTGTTCCTTCATCTCATGAAAAGAGAAATGCGAGAAAGTAATGCGGTTCATTCGATGATCACCAGAGATGAGTTGCAAGGGAAGAGCTGTGAAGATCGGGGGACTTAGGGTTCCTCAGGCTCAACAGGTGGGAGAAAATGGAGGCGAAGCCAGCCTCAGGAGCTGCACTCGCTGGGAATCCCTAGAGGCCTGTGAGGACCCTCACCGGCCCGGCGTTCCCTCGTGCAGCTGCACCGGAGGACGGACTATCTCCTCTGATCTTGGAAACTAAGGAGGTGTTGTCAGTCATAATTTCAGCTATTTCTTTAAAAAAAATTTTTGGTTGAATTGATTGGGGTGACACAGGTTAATATGTGGGTTGCAGGTGTACGATTCTATAACACATTATCTGTATATTGCATCGTGTGTTTCCCACCCCAAGTCAAGTCTCCTTCCGCCACCATTTATCTCCCTTTGACCCTCTTCTCCCTCTCCATGCCCCCTTTTCTCTCTGTTGTCTGTATCTATGAATTTTAATTTTTTTTTATTGATTGATTTTTAAAGAGGGTGGGAGAGAGAGAGAAACATTGATTTGTCGTTCCCTTTATTTATGTGTGCACTGGTTGATCCTGGTATGTGCCCTGAGCTGAGGATGGAACCCGCAGCCTTGATGTATCAGGACGATGTTCTAACTAACCGAGCTGCTCAGCCAGGGCTCAGCTATTTCCTAATATGGTAACTTGGTCACAATTTTTAAAATAAAAAAAAAAACACCTTTACATCTCCCCCTGTTTTTGAAAAGAATTTTAAATTTTATTTTTCAGTTACAGTTTACATGCACTCCTATTTCATGCCAGTTTCAGGTACACAGCATAGACAACTTTTAAAAGTTGAATCTAGCTTGGACCAGGGTGGCCAGTTTCAGTTGGAAACTTGCATCATTTAAGTATTAAGTTATATTATTATGCAAATATTTAGGACCAATTCCAGATTTGTATAGTTCTTTTACTTAATATTTTTAGTGTATTCTAACTATATGTTTAGTAAATTTTTGGAATATTATGTCAGGATCGTTATATGTTATATCTGAAGTTTTTTTCTCTGTGAAGATTATGTTCCTCCATTTTTATAAATTAGATTTAATCCGCTCTTATTATGTTAATAGACAGTTGCCTAACATGTTTTCTGAAGTGACTTTGTTATGTTGGTTTACATGTTGCAAAAACAAGTCTAATTCCTTATCAGCTGTATTATTATTGTTAAGAATTCTCAGCAGACCTCGCACTTTGGAAACTTTTTGGTAATAGGTTATGGACAGGCAGTTTGTGTTTTCTTCTACAGATAGTTTTTTGTTTCACTCTAAGGATGGCCTGAAAGTACTTGCAATTAGCTACAGACTAGAACGCTGGGCTTTGACAAAGAAAGGCTGTCTCAGAGCCCTGGGGGAATGAAGCGGGTTGGGCACTTTGCTGTTCCGGCTTCTGATGGCCACATTTAAACGACGCGGAGACCATACCACCCTGAAGGCGCCCGATCTCCTCTGATCTTGGAAGCTAAGCAGGGCCGGGCCTGGTTAGTGCTTGGACGTGGGGGGTGGGGGGACCATACCAGCAGACTGAGTCATGAACGGATGAGGGATGACAATGAGTTTCGTTTGGAACACTGTTAATGTTGTTTTAATCTTCTGTTTTCTGGGTATGTAATAAACCACATTATCTTTTCTCTTAAGCTATCTATAATTAATAACAATTTGGTAGTCCAGAAACAAACTTGGCTAACCAGAAACAAATCATCTGTGAATATCTTATTCTCCCGTCTTGATCCCTCCAAAATTCAGAAACCCTTATGACTGTTCTTAATTTCATGACAATATAATTATTTGCATAGGTTCAGTAAGAATTCTGTCTTCCTTGTTAATAGGATGTAATTGGAAACATTGGTTACAAACCCAAGGCTTTGCCTAGAAGATCATATTTGGGAATGATGCTGATTTAATCAGAAATGACCCGATACTTTTAAGGAACTAAGGCTGACTTTCTGGAGCCAATGGGAAACAGGTACCAGCTCTATTGGGAGAACTGGCCTGGTACCTGACTTACAAAGTTCCCAGCCTTGCAGGTAAGTGTAAGGTCACTTTATGCCAGGTCTTTTAGCCTTGGGGTATTTGGGAGACCTTGAGAAGAGAAGCATTTGTTCAAATTTATAATTACTGCAGGTGTTTTTGATGGCTTGGCTTCCTAGTCTCAAGATTCGAAAGTCTAATCTGAGATTCCTTATTATAGCTCCCAGCAAAACAAAGTTAAGGCCCATGTGGTAAATTGCCATTCTTGCTACAACTATGCAAACAGGCCAAATTTATTGAGACCAGCTTTAATTTGTGATCAGGAAAAATCTTTCTTTGAGGTTATCTTTGTTGGATGGATGGTGACTAAAAAGAGAAATTTTGTGTTTCAGTATGCAGCACAGCCTTTCAGTTTATCAGGCTGTTCCTTGCCTTTGAGTTTTCTTGCACTTCTTTGTAAATTGCAGGTGTCCGATGACTGTGCAAACTGTTTGGCCTGATGAGATTGCATTGACTTCCTTCCGCCACCCCAGTGGGAAAACCAGTTTTGTTACCTGCCTTGAAACGGCACTGGATCTGTTGCCTTGTCCAATGGTCGATCTTTACCAAATCCTCAAGTCTTCCAGTTTTCTTCAATCCAGCTGTAATCCTTTAATCTAATGTTGCAGAGTTTTCTGCCACTCGCCTGGCTCGGCATCACAAAGAACTCGAACTTGGCCGCTCGGATCCCTATTACACTCCAGGCTGCCGTGCAGGCGGCCTGTCGCTCAGACTCCGAAGAAGCCCTGTGAGCTGAAGCCTGGGGACGCGGCAGTGACCTGGCAGGCGCCAGCGCCGCAGCAGGCCGTGCACAAGGGTTGGCATTCTCCCCGGGAAAGCTGCTGCTGGGCCACTGAGGGAGCCCAGCTAGACGGCCCACGCACGCCTTTGGGCGAGAGGTAGCCAAGACTACGCACGGCATCACCAAGAACGCAGACGCCTCAGCTTCGAGGAGCTCGAGGGGGTTCTCTCAGTGGGCGTTGCACTGAGCTTCGAAGGCTTGGCACCGCAACAAACAAACATAAAACAAGGAACTCATGAGGCGGTGCCACACGGTCTTCGACTGTTGGCCCCTAGTACCCACTGGGCTGGTTGACCGCAAGGTTCCACACCTGGCTCTTTTCTTGAATACAACTTTTGTACTGTTATCGCCCTATTTCAGGCATCCCTCCTTTAAGATGTCTCATCTCCGGGACCCTAAAACAACTGACCTTTACCACCATGTCTCAACAGATGGTTCAACTAGTTTTATAGGAACAACACCCGCAAGAACCCCGGACAGACTGTTTCTTGGGCCCGGCTTCCTCCTTCCGGCAGCTTTCTGCTTACCTCTGAGTTGTTCAGTGACAAACAATATTTGCGTTGAACAAAACGGGGGACTGATGAGGTCGAACGTGATGGGAGCCCTGGGCAACGTCAGCGGTGCTGGTGCAGAAGTCTGCCCCCCACCCTTCCGTGCTTCAGAAATGACAAACCAGCTAACCACAAAGGAACACACTCTCCTCCGCGTCTCCGCCAGAAGTCTCTTCTCCATCCTTCCTCATGACGCCCGTAGACTCTAAGATGACTCCCTTGTTTGCCTGCCTCTATTAAACCCCAGGCGCTCTTCCTTTGTCTTTGACATGTTCCTCGTTAATGAACGTTCTTCTTATTGTAATAGCCTGAATAAAACTATCTCTTTAATTATCTGGTGAAATTTGTCTGTCACAGCTCCCGGGAGGACCTCCCTTGGAGGGCAGCCAGCAAGTCACCCCTGACTGTTCTGTGGGTTTGTGTGAATATTAGCATAGTTAGAGCCTACTTTCCCTTCACGACTGGTGTCCCCTGTCCTGGTAGCCCCAGTCCTGATTCTGGGATGTCCCGTTTTAGCTGGAGCTCCCAGTTTTCCTTTATTAAAAAGACGGCAGCCCCAGCGGGTGTGGTCAAAAATTTGCTAATTCCCTATAGTAAGTTTCTTCTAGATTGTCTTGGAAGGAAGACCTGAGCTTCCAAAGATGAATATACCCATTGAACAATGCTTCTGGCATGATCAGGTGGAGGACACCTATCTCGAGAGAGTTCTTTGGGGGAATTAGATAAGGCTCCATGTCCGAGTATCTCAATGAGTCTGAGACCAAGGTTTGCAGTTAGGTGGGGCTTCCGGCAGGGATTACAGAAAATAGGTGAGGAGTTTGTGGGTTTGCCCTTGGCAGCAGTGGCACCCTCCCAATAGCAGGGATCCCTCTGTGCTGCCTCTCTCCCGTCCATATGGGTGTGGGCCCGAGTTCAGAAGGCTCCTTGGCACCCTATAATCTGCCATGACAAAGGTCATATTTACCTGCAATTCTACAGGCAGCTAGATCCTTTCTGACATTAGGGAGGAGTGTTGGGTCTTGGTCCCTGGTGAATGACATCATTCCTGGGCGGTGGGATGGGGTAGCTGGAAAGGAACATAGACCAAGCTAAGGAAGGTGCCATGGTTCTCTTGGGCGGTTAGCCCCTTGGCTAGCTGGAGCGTGTGAGTGTGTGTGTGTGCGTGTGTGTTGTGTACAGGTGACTGAGTATGTGTGAGCGTGAGCACAAATGTGTATGAATGTGGGGGAGGTGCCGTGGGAGTCAGCCTATGACACTTATTCAGAAAGCCCTGACCCAGCTGGACAGTACATACTGGACTGGTCAGGAAGACAGGCAGAGACAGGGCTCTACGAACCCAGCCTCTTCTGGACCCATTCCTCACCCCCCAAATTGGGTTGAGCCTGCCAGGTGGGACGGGCTTCAATCCAGGCATACCTGACCTCTTGCTGAAGGGTGATCCATGACCTCTGGCAGGGTGAGCACTTGCATTCCTTCAGGAAGAAGAAGGACTTAGGGGTCAGGACCACCCAGGGAATGGGATGAGGCACTGGGACCACACTCAAGCACTTCTACACCTCCTAGCCACACTTCTAGCCTTGGCTGGAATCGAGGCTTCTCAACATCTGCTACGGTGGAAGAGAGCCCTGGGAGGCTGTCCCCACTGCTTCCGGAAAGGGCTGGTCAGGCCTAGATGGTACAGAAGACGAGCTCTTGCAAGTCTAGGTGTGGTCCAGGTGACAGCATGCCATGGCCCATGCCCTGACTGGTGCAGCTAGGATGTAGGTGATGGACTTGACACCTGGCCACCACTTGCCAGCAGGGACCCCCAAGCAGGAGCCGCAGTATGTCTGGCTATCTCAGGATCGATGGAGAAGATGTTATTTGTGTTACCATCGTGTCTGAGGAACAAACAGCACATGAGGTTTACAAAGTGTGCTGGAGATGACGTGGGTCAAATCCATCAAGTGGAATTTGATCGCTTTCATGCCGAGGACCCATGTGTGTTGTCACAATTTCAGGGCAGATTCTGCGGACCCTGGTGCCTTCAGCCATATGGATTCCACACTCACAGTCCGCTCTGCCGCGGTCCTCCAGGACCCTTCAAGTAAATTTCCAGCCACTTCTCCACCAGCCCAGGGATAGGGAAGGACTTCGCTGTAAACAAAGTTTCAAATTAAAAGAGACCAAAGTTACTTTCTACATGTATAAAATACAAACAAAGTAACATTTTTGTTATAAGTGTCCAGAGTCTGTAGATCTGAATTGATCACAGGTGCTCAGTGGTCCAAGCCTATTTTAGGGTCATTACCCTACAAACTGCCCCGAAGCACAGGCTACCTCTAAAAAGAAAATTCCACCCATTCACCAATAATCATTGCATGTTCCCGATTAAAATCACCAAGCAAATTAACCCTAACACTGTGGGATGTTTTTAATTAAAATTACATTACAACCAGCCCAGTTCCTATCTCAGCATTTCAAATGTAAGTTCCATCTCTGACTGCTTTAACAAAAATTATCTCTGAAGAAGTCATCTTGATTAAATTAAGGGACAAATGACGTCATGGAAAATATTTAAAAACATGTTGCTATTTGCCAAGCTATCTTACGATAAAAAATACTCAGTTCTGCATTTTTGCATGACCTGTAGTTTTTGAATGTACATCTGCTATACGACTTTATACCTTCACTTGGCATAACAGGCCACACTTATCCCGTCATGTACAGAATTATATACAACACAGCATTTTCACATTTGCTCTCTTCTGCCATAGAGGTTACATAACAATTGGCAATTCTACCCCTAAAGCAAGTTATTAATAATTCCCTCCCCTGAAAGTAATGAATGTTCTGAGTCACTACTTACCCAAGTTTCTTCGTAAGCTCATTTTTTTAATGCCTTTCCCTGATTCTTATCATTGTGACCTGCAAAGCCGTAAACATTTGGTATCCTGCAGAACTTCTCCAGATCAATACAAATCGAACCCTGGTTTTAGTTTTAATATTACCCCACTCCATTAAGAAATGAAATCTTTTTATAAAAAGCATTTCCAAAATCAAACTAAAATTTCAAGTGTTAAACCCAAGTATTGTACAAATACTTAGTCACACACTAGGATGATTCTAACAAAGTTGATACAATTCAAATGGAACGAATCAGTTGTGGTGGTTGGGGAGAGGTGAGGGTGGACAGTGAGCGGGGAAGTAGCAGGATTCTAAACCAGGGGTAAATTTTGTCCTGGCTGGATAGCTCAGCTGGTTAGAGCGTCATCCCGATACACCAAAGTTGTGGGTTTGATCCCCGATCAGGGACCATACAAGAATCAACCAACGAGTGCCTGAATGGGTAGCACAACAAAGTGTGTTTCTCTCTGTTTCTGAAATCCATTTAAAAAAATAATACAAGACAAGAAACCAGGGGTAAATTTCGGCATTCTTTCCAGATCTACTCCCACGTACCTAATCGTGTTCCTTCATTTCTTTAAAAATCAGTGGGGAGCTTCGCACCGAACAGAGGTCTCTATCTTTCCAAAGAAAGGAAAAGTTTTATATTTGCAACTTCCAACTTCACAATCCCAACTTTACAAAAATCAAAGTGCATGGTTTCTCAACTCTCTCAGGCCTCTGGTTCTCCGAGTCTGAGGATTGCTTGCAGTTCTGCATGTACTTTGCTCCTTGCTGAGTCATCTGGGCTCTCTGCCTTTCCCCGGCTTGAAGCCAGTGTCTCCTACAGTTCAGTTGCGACTGTACAGTTCCAATGAGGTCATCGATAAATATGGTACCTTCAGTTTTTCTTCTCTCGGCGTCCTCTCTTCCCCCGCCCCTCTGCACTTCCTCGTCTAATCTTTATTCCAGTCCCACCAGCAAAATCAGCACACTATACCCAAGAAGCCTTGCAAGGGCCCTTCCTAAAGCCCATAATGACAATTATATAGAGTCTAGGGGTAGAAATCAAACAATTCACAAAGATTTTAGAGGTGGCTTTTTTTATATCATGAAGGAATAAGTTTAAAATAGCAATTTTTTTTATGAGACTCTACACGTACAGGTCCTGGGCCAGAGGCTTTACATAGCTGCTCCTAAAACAAAAGAGGGATACTGTTTTTCATCGCATGTGAGGAGACATCTTGATTGGAAGACTCATTGTTACATGGTGTAATGTTAAGAAAAAAAAAAAGCCCTGTTAACGATATCATAACCTGCCATTGATTGCACATTGCATCCTCATTTCAGAGATGTTAAATGTGAAAAAAAAAAGTACGTCTTCAAACTGATGATGAGGAATTAATTTTGCAGATGAGAACGCCGAAGCTCAGAGAAGCAGGGGACTGAGGCCAGACTGCCGAGCTAGCGGCAGGAAGAGCTGGGTGTCAGAGGTTTCCAGAGTCCCCTGCCTCTCTGGAGGTTTGAAGCTTTTTTTTTTTTTTTTTTGTCCTGAGTGGCTTCTTTTTTCCTTGCCTGCCTATTCTCAGGGACCAGTTTCTAAGCCCTCTGTCCTGGAAAACAGGTCCTCCCCCTTCAGTTCCCGGACAGGGAACAGAGCTCAAAAAACTGCCTGTTTGAGACTGCGCCCCTCATCAGGGCACCTAATTATAGAGACTGTGCATTCTGCTGTGGCCGCATTATTTTTGGTGGTGGTAGTGTTGGAGGGGGAGGAGTGGGTGTTGGTGTCTTTGGTGATGGCTGTGCAACCTTCCCCTTCCCCCACAGTTCCTGCTTCTCTACTTCTTGCTCCATGACAGCCAAGGGAGGGCCACAGGGCTTGCAAGTGAATGAATAAAAGCTGATTTAGGGAGCCCTGACCAGAGTGGTTCAGTGGGTTGGGCGTCATTCCACAGGGCAAAGGGTCACAAGTTCAATTCCCGGTCAGGGCACATGCCTGGGCTGCTGGTTTGGTCCCTGGTCAGGGAGCATGTGACAGAAGGTGGCTGATCCACATCTCTCTCTCACTTTGAGGTTTCTCTCCCTCTTGCCCTCCCTCCCTTGCCCTCTCTCTAGAAATAAATTAAAAAAATATGGATATATTTTTAAAGTTGATTTAAGGAGCCAGATGCTGCTGGGAAAAATCTGCCCAAACACCCTCTCCTATAAGACCTCCTTGTTCCTCTCTGTCAAAGGAGCTGCCCCTCCGATCGTTGATTCAGCTTCGCTCCCGAGGCTTCCAAGTTTTGTCCCCTTTGAATCGACGTTCTCTGTCTCCAGGGTGAGCCTCCAATCGCTGAGCCCACGTGCGGCAGTGTCTTGCCCATGGTCTGCTCCTCTGAGTTGTCCTGTCTGTTGTGCGCGTAAGGCCAGAGGGCCCTGGGGAGCGGTTGGGGCAGGAGTCCTGGAAGCATCTCTGGGGACAGAACCAGGACGTAGTGAGAGAAGCCTGAGGGTGGTTGGGCAAGAGGATCAGCGGTGAGGAGACCAGGGTGAGGATCACAGGGTACGGGGAAGAGGCTCGGGAGTGGGGGCACTGAGTCCAATGGGGCGCCCTCTCATGAGGAGCCACAGGGCCACACCTGCCTCTCGTGAACAAGGCAGTGGAATACAGCAGGCCGGGTTGCCCATTTCATGTTTCCGGGGTGCCTCGAAGGCTGAAAATGGATGTGGGAGGCTGGGCAGCCTCTGCTCCCACTCACACTGGTGTTGTGGTCCTCCCCTGCTCCACCTCGTCTCACGAAGTCTGTCCCTGTCATCTCCCTGTCACAGCTCGACCTGTCACATACCTACTCAAACCCTGCCGATGACCCCCTTTGAGCACAAAGGAAACTTGAGTCTAGGGTCCAAGGACCCCTAAGCTCTGGTCTCTGACCACCTTCCTCGTGTCTCCCTTCCCAATCCTGCCCTTAGCTGGACTGAACAACTGCCCATCCCTCAGTGGCCTGAATCTCACTCCCTTGGGGCTGCCCAAGATTGCCCTCATGGCACAGAGGACCCATTGCAGCAGATCTTGTCTTTGCCTAACCAATGTTCAGCTCCCCTTTCTTCCCTGAATTTGGCTCCATGTATCAGTGAGCCCAAGTTCAGCGTTTAAATCTATCACGGCAGCCTCGACCTCAGCTCTCTTGCAGTCAGCAAAGGCCACGTGTTTTGTTCCTTTAAGGAGAACTAAGTGGGAATCTACTGGAGGTGAGAGAATGTTTTCTAAAAAAGCTTGTCCTTTCCTCATACCAGGGGACATACATGGCTGGTAACACCTTCTTTCTTTGAGTGTAGATGTGATGGCTGGAACAGGGGCAGCTATCTTTGGACCATGAGGAAATAGGTGACAGTGGCCATCCTGTCTTTAAAAGGCTATTGAACTATTATCAACATCTGTCTACTTGTGGACTTCTTTTTATGTCTACCCCTTGTTCATGTAAGCTACTATAGTCTTTTTTTTTTTTTTCTTGCAGCTGAATGTCACTCTGACTGGACACACCTATCGAGGAGTCTAGCCTCAGATTTCTTTGTTTTCCTCCATTCCAGGGACTCTTACCTCTTCTCCATTTCCACACCATATCACATTCCAATCTTAGACCTTGTTGTCACCTTGAACTATTCCATGCCTGAAATATCTGACAAAACTGCTAATTTTCTGACCCAGATTCAGGTCCTCCCTTATTCCTGGGTCGACTGTGAAAGAGTGCTATTCATGCAGGATTGGAAAGTCACTCTGGACGCTCTTCGGAAAGGGTCAGGATCTGCAGGTTAGCTCTTGTTAATATTTCTCTCCAGTGTTCACCCTGGGCTGCGGGCTGCTGTAGTTCCTGTCGCTCCTGTCACCCTGCTGTCCTTGTGTCTCACACAGACCTGCCCACCTGCCTATACGTCTCCAGGATGAGGTATCCTTTCTTGGGGTCAAGTCAGGCCCCTCCAGCTGCACGCAATTATGTCCCCTCTGGTGCCTCCACCCCTTGCTCTACCTGCCTACCCCTACCTCCCTCCGATGTCTTCAACCTCTCCCCCTTCCCTTCTCCTAGCAACATGCTCAAGCTTCCCCCTCCTCCAGAGCACCTGCCTTGGGCCCTATACTCCCCCCTCGCCTCTCTCTTCCCTTTCCTTTGTCCCGTGCTTGGTAAAAGGGCCACCTTCACTGGGCAATCCCACCCCTTGCCACTGAATCGCTCCCCACCCACAGCACTCTGTCCCTACTGTTCCACTGTAACTATGTAAGAAGTCACCAGTGACTTCCAGCTTACAAGGCACACCGAATACATTTCAGTCCTTATCTTTCTGGACCACTTTATTGACCTGACACAGTGACCACAGTCTCCTTCTTCGGACTTGCCACTTCCCTGGCTCCCAAGACAGCCTCCTGCCTGGTGGTCCTTTACCGACCTTCAGAGACTCCCTGATGGAGGCTCGGGCTCTTGAGGTCCCAGTCTTGCTCCCTGAACTCCAAGGCTCAGGGCAGTGCTCTTCTTTGTCACCCTCTGCCTCGTTTGTCATCCATGTCAGCAGCTCTCTCACCTTTATGCTGCCGATGCTCTGATACATAACCTTCAGTCCTAAGATTGCACCTCAGGCTTAAGACGTTCTCTGCGAACCTATGGATTGTGTCTCTGGCTGCTTCACAAACATCGCCACGTGGCTGACCAGCCACCAAGTCCAAGTTCATCAGGATGACACATGCGCCTTCGGGTCTTGGCTCCTGCTCTTCTCTCAGCCTTACTCCCTATCTAGTCGCCCCAGCCCCTCAGGACTTCCCGGGGCATGCCCCGCTGCCTCACACCTCCCTGTCTTGTGATAGAAGCAGCCGGGAACTCCCTTCTGCTCCTGGCCTCTCAGCTCCATCTCACTCATCTTCGGTGCTCACTTTAGGCATCGCCTCTCTTTGCCAGGAACTTTTTCCTCTCTGCTGTCCTCGTCCTCAGGCAGAGGCATGTGCCCCGCATCCCAGCCATGCCTCTACCACCACATGCATCTCAACACATTGTCTCAAACGGCCAGACCCAGCGAGCTCCCTCCACCTCCACTCCCACCTCTCTGTCTCTCTGTCTCTGTCTCTCGCAGCCTCCACCCTCTGCCCGTTAGCCTCTTGCTCCTTCCTCCCTTGACAGCCAGGGGAGCTTGCCTTGCCTGGGGCACTGACTCCGGCTTCTCATCGTTTCCCTGCTGCACTGCCCAAGAGCCACTTCCAAGCAGGAGCAACACCTCTGGGACTCTGGGGCTCACTTCCACTTCCCCAGGAGAAAGTGACTGGGCCACCTTGGACCGGACATGATCCCTGAACAACTTGGGGCGGGAGTAGGAGAGGGATCTCCTAGAACACAGGGCGCCTATCCGAGCTGTGGCCTGGAAGGAAATAACACTCACCTCTAGTATAACTGATTTAAAAAAATAAATCATAAAGAGAAACTTCTAGAAAAACAGCACTAAAGCTGGCCCCTCTTTCCCATGCCCAGAGCCAGCCTCTTTGAGTGGATTATGGCTCTTACGAGGCTAGCTGGGCAGGGTTGTCTTCTAGCACATCTGACTGTTAATGCTGCATTGAGGTTCACCGGTTTGCCAAAAGTCAGAATCTTGCGTTCATTCTTTGCCCCAGGTCCGCTTCTTTAAAGGCTCACAGAAACAATATTGGCTTGATCCCCACCCAGGTTGGTTTCAAGATGGCCTAAGCGGGCAGGGGTTGCTTGGTGGTCCTGGCATCCTGTGGAAGTTTCGCCTCAACTTTCATGGACCCTCACTCCGTGGAGACCGGCTGGGTGATCTAGGGCGGGGGGTGGGGGTGGGGGTTGGAGAGGCATGCATTTGGACACCCAAGGGATCTCCGGGCTCGCAAGGGGCAAGGGGTCCCGCCCGTGGCAGCACTGGTGGAGAGGATCACTCAGAAAGGCACCCAGCCAATCCTGGGGCCCAGAGAGAAACACAACCAATGCCTGTCTTCTGGGAGCATGTAGCAAAAGAGACACACACAGAAACGATCTCCCCATGCCGCATCACCTTTGCTGCTTTGTTTATCCTCATAGAACGTCAAATCCGACATGCCATGTAGTTTATTTAATTTATTTTCTTTCTCCCTTCCATGCCTCTAGAATGTAGATTCCATAAGGGCAGGGATTTTTTTGTGTGTTTCTTTTGTTCCTTGCAGCATCCTTAGGACTTAGGAGAGGTGCGTTCTAGGTACTTAAGTATTTGTTGAAAGAATGGATGAAAGGCCAGGAGTCAGGCCTGTGCCGGGTGCTGGAGAAGCTTAACCCACACTAGAAATTTGGAGGTGGCTTTCTGTAGCCACCGTGTGGAAGCTGTGTCTCTGAGCCTCAGTGGGGTGACCCCAGGTAGGAAGAAGAAAGATTCGAAAGGAAGGACCAGCCTGCTGTATGCTTGGACTGGTCGCCCTCAGTGCAGAAAGGCTTTTGGGTGTGGGTGCAGCTGTGTGGCCATGGGTGGGGCCCAGGTAGGCAGGTACTGATCAGGTGAAGGTAGAGCAGAAGTTCCAGGTGTCCCTGGGTTGGGACTCAGTGTAGGACCAAGAAGGCAGCCATGGTGTGTAATGGCCTCTCCCAGGATCGGAACAGCCAGCCCCCTCTGCAGTTACTCTCAATGGACCATGCAGGTGGGGACGCGTTGGGACAGGTGAGAGGCTTAGGCTCTTGGTCAGCAGAGGGATGGAAGGGGCCAGGCCCTGGCGACAAGTACCCCAGCTGGCACGGGATTCCGAGTGTGAGGCGGACAGTGAATGGGCGGAGACTTCCATCAGACTCCTCGCTTTGGCTGCCGCGGCTGCTGGGAAAGGGCCCCGCTCAGAAGAAGGTCTCCTTGTTCTCGGCAGGGCCCCACCCTGGGCCTCCCAAGGTCTGAATGCTCACTTTACAGTCTCTCGCTCAGCCGTAGTCTCTGAAAGCCACTCTGGGAGAAGCTGGGTCAGTCCCCAGACTGAGCCTCACACCCTAAGCTGGGCCCTGAGCCCCGTCGCTACCTGTTCTCATAGGTGCATTTCCCTCTGAGGCCCTTCCTGCAGTCCTCATCTGGGACAGCCTTATTTCATCGGCTCTTATGATGCCACAGGTCGAAGGCCTGGGGCCAGGGTGTGGGTTGCTTTTGTTCTGGGAAGCTCCTTGACCCCTATTCAAATGCGCCCACCTGTCCCGGGCCAGCTCAGTAGAGCCAGCTGACGGGGCAATGATCTTGAGCACAGTGGCTACTGCTTCCTAGGAGACCCATGCAGCCTCACACCACTGCCTCGACCCATTCCCCCTCCCCCACTGGGGCAGAAGGCCCCCCTGAGGTCAGCTTGGAGCTGCACTCCGTTCCACCCTTGGCGTCTGGTTTACGACACCCACCCCCCTCCCGCATCCACCTGCCTTTTTCCAGGAAGCTCCCAACCTAGACTCACAGCTCCTTCCAAGTCCAGCCCATGATTCCAGGAACCAAGCGTGGCTCAAGCAGAGCTCAAGTGTGGGGGGCCTTGTCTCCCCAAGACACCCCCTCAGGCTGGTGCAGGTGTATGTGCATCTCAGGCAGGTATGGAGAGCCTCTCCCCAGAGGCCTGGGTAGGGAGTAGGGGTGAGGTAAGGTGGGGAGAGGAGGAGGAGGGGTCCCTATACTCTCCATCTGCTCTTGTATCCTATCCACCTCCCACTGATTGGGACGAACCTGCGCTGTTTTGAGCCCCACCCCCACCACACCCCCTGCCATGTCCCTGACTCTGCTCACCATTTTCCGGGCTGGAGGGGCCAGCCCTCCCCTTGCTTCCAAAAGGATGGGGAGAGAACGTTCTGTTAAAAGTTAACTTGAAAGGGGGAGAAAGAGTAATTTAGAATATCTTTTTTAAGGTAATAGTCTGACTTGCAAGGCTATTTTTTTTCTCTCTATAGAAGTTGAGTAGCCCTCAGCTTTTTCTCTTTTCTTCTTAATTTAACTTCCGTAACAAATCCTAAAGTGTCCCCAGGCAGACAAATGGAGCGCACGGTAAGGTGGAAGCTCAAGGCCTCATTAATATTTTTCAAACCCACCGCACACTTTTCTACTCATCCATTCTTCACGCACAAAGTTCTGGCTCTAAAAAAAAAAGTTTTGTTTGGCTATTTGAGGAAGAACAGAGCTCTCCTCTTTGTTTCCTTCTTCATATTTCTGGATAATGAATGAGCGGGACAATGAAGGAATCTGTTGGGGGCAGCCCTTTGTTCTCTTATCTCAAGTTCCATCACCCCCGTTCCATTTCTGGCCGTCTTGTATCCCACACAGCTGTCCTACATATTACAGAAGAATGTCGGGTATTTACCTCCGGTTGTCTGCAGTGGAAAACCATTCCACAGGAAGCGATGCCAGGATCTCAGACACAACCTGAACAGTGGGGAGCACACTCCCTGCCGTTGTCAAGGGTACATACACAAATGGGTGGGTCTCTATCCTCCCCGGCACGCTGCCATCTGGGCATTTGCTCAGAGGATGATACAGGAGAAATGAGGCACGTTTCCTCATAGCTGCTGTGTTCACTGAGTATTTCTGGAGCTCCTGCTGTGTTACATCCAAGGAGAAGCCTAGAGTGGGCGAGTGAGCCCCTCGCTCTGTGGGATGCCCTTGGAAGGTGGAGGCAAAGCTCGCACCTGGAGCAGAACCACAGCAGTGCTGACACGGAGGCTCCACCCACCATCCTCCCCATGGCGCATGGGACCCCACGCAGCCCCATTGCCCATCTTTGGCTTTTAATGGCCAAAAACCTGGGGCTTGGTTCTTGAGTGACCCTTTCAGATCCTGCCTCTGTTTTACTTACTAGTTGTGCTACTTTTGTTAATCATTCTGAGCCTCAGTGTCTTTATCTATAAATTGGGGATTTTGCTAGTACTCCCACCCTAGGGTTTCGTGAAGGTTAGATGAGATGGTGTCCGCAGGGGTTTAGCTCAATACCAGACACTGCGGGAGTCAGGGATTCTGGGGGGAATCTCATCTTTACCTGCCCCAAGTCTGAAACAAACTCCAGCCGGCCAGCCGGCCGTGAGCTCTGAGCTGCAGGGTAAAAACAGGGAAGGTCTTGGGCTCTGGTTGAGAAATGAGACTAACTCATGGGGAGAAAATAGAGGACAAATGAAGAGCCAAGTTGGGATACTGGCCACAAATACATTGGGTTTTATATAAGAAAAAAAGCTGGGAGGACTTGGGTGGCTAAGAAAGTCTGGTCTCTGAACAGCTATTACTGGTGACCGATGGGACCAGAGGGATCACCTGTGATTAAGCAAAGGCCATTTGTGCGAGACCGAGTTAGGGCTGATTCAGGCTGAGCCCCACACAGTACCAGGTGGTGAGCTCTGAAGACTTTCTACTGCCCCATGGCAGGTTGCACTTGGATTTATGAAGACCTACTACGTGCTAAGCGTATGTTTATAGAACAGCTCCAGCTTCACAAGACATGGTTTTTTGAGAAGTATAAATATGACTTGGAGACTTGTATTAAATATATTCCTAGAGGCTTCCCGGGTAGGTGTTTGGCAGAGCTGAAGAGCCGTCTTGTTTTTCTGTGCTGAGAACCCAATTTAGAAGTTTTTCAGAGCAAATCTAGGCTTAGTTTGGTACGGCTGTCCTCTGTAATCCCTGACTCTCCCTTATTTTTGTAGCCTCACAAAGCTTCTTTATTTAGAAAAATGTATTAGTTACGACTTTTTTTTTTTTTAAATTCAAATACCCATTAAAGCTGGTGTGTAGGAGAAGAGAGAATTGTTAGGAGATGCAGCTGAAGCCCGATGTATTGTGATGTCTAGACTCACTATCAGATGTTTCACACATGGGGTTAGAGAATAAGACAAAATATTAAGCTTTGTGGGATCTAGATGGAGGGTCTGTGAGTCACTGTTGTCCTGCTCTCATTTTTCTCTCCGTTTGGAGACTGTCAAACGGAGGGGTGAGGAAGGCCCCTGGAACTGCAGGAGAAAAAATTCAGTAAGGAGAGCCTCCCGCTCCTGGCAGGCAGGCCTAGGCCCTGGTCTGGGTGCTTACCTCTTTCTGTGGGGACCCGGGGAGTTCTTCTTGCCATACCTCCCAGTTCTTCGCAACGGGCCTTCCGCGGTTCACCTCCGCTTTCTGCTCCGGCCGTGGGGTGACCTCTCTGCCCCTGGCTGCCTTTGTCTTCAGCCTGCTGGACTTTCTGAGGACTCACCAGGCCCTGCCCCGACTGCCGTGGCAACAGAGAAGCAGCCCCCCGAGGAGGCTGAGAGGGGATGGAGGGCCTCTTGCCTTTAAGGTTCCTGGATATGGGTTCTCTTAGGGGCAGGTTGCAGAAGCCTCGAGAATGCCTGAGCCAGCATCTGTCAGCCCCAAGTCCTGGGCAGAGAGCTGGGGAGATGGGGCAGAGGACAGAGTCCCTCTCCTCGGTGGTTGTTGTTGGGGATGGGGGGGCAGTTGTTGGGGAGGCAGGTCTTGGAGAGGAAATATGGCTGCACTGGACTTACTGAGAGATTTATGCCTTGTTGATGGAATTTCAAGGGTGACTTGGTCCTTTTGACCTTACTGGCTAACTTTAGACTCAACCTCCACGCAGCTCGCGATGGCACCATGTAATAAAGGGCTCGTTCATTCATTCATCCATTCCACCCATACTGATCGGGCGCTAAGTTTGGGTCCTGTGGTGGGGACACAGGGCTCCACTGTGCCCTCAGGCTACAGTTGCCTCAGACACGGGGAGAGAAGCTCTCTTTGGGGGGTGTGGTCGGGGTGGGGGAGACTGGGCAGGTAAAAGAGGGGTGGAAATGAGACAGAGGAAGGTGCTTTCTTAGAGCGTAGGGGTAGGGACACCGTGAGTGAAGGCACCATCCGATCCGTGAGCCTTCTCTGGGTGGATAAAGATTAGTGGGCCTTGGTCAGGCTGGGAAAAAACCTAAAATTAGCCCCACCAGCTGGGCCTGGGCCGTGCGGTCTCCTTCTGACCCCCCGGCCTCCTCAGGTTTCAGAAAGCACGCGTGTGTGTAGGGACAACAGTGCGCTTTGCCCATGTCACAGCAGGCAGAACAGGACACCTGGGACAAGGCCAGGCAGGGGTGCAGCTCCAGGCTGAATGTGGTCTCCCATGGGGTGCTCTCCAAGGCTGAAGGGCCTGGCAAGAAGGAAGGGGGTGTCCCTGCCCTTCCCCCTCCCTGAAATGCTTCCTCTTTTACCTTCCAGTTCCTCTTCCAGCTCCGCAGGCCCTGGTGTGTGGCCAGGGGCAAGCCAGCACGCTGTCTGGGCCAGCAGACCAGGCACTTCGCAGGGCGAGCCCTGCCAGGGGCAGAGGCCCAGACAGGCAACTCTCTGGGGCCCTGGCGGAGGAGCCAGGACACCTCATCCTCACCCACTGTCCCCCGAGCCAACCTCCTGTCTGACCTTGCCTGAAATTCCCTCCATCAGTCACCACAGCGAAGAGCGGACGCTGCTGTTTGAGAGGCTAACCTTGCCTTAGAAGGCGCTGGAACTGACCTGGGCAGATAAGGAGCAGCGTGTGGCATGGCATGAGTGGGGGTTGAGGTGGGAGAAGGGGGGGCTGGGTAGCTGGGCAACCTTTTCAGTGTCTCTACCCCTTTCCCATGAAGTCATGAAGCACCTCTCCCCACCTCACATCCATAACCTGGTCCCTGTTAAGGGCCGAATCGTGTCTCCCCCGCGCCCCAGTTCATCTGTTGAAGTGCTAACCTACCATGCCGTGGACTGTGGACGTATTTGGAGATAGCTTACCTTTGAAAAGGTAACTATGTTAAAAGTGAGTCTGGGCCCTAACCTAGTATGATTAGTGTCCTTATAGGAAGAGGACATGAGGCCACAGATACACTCAGAGGGATGACCGTGTGAGGACGCTGGGTGAAGGTGCCACCTGCAAGCGCCAAGGAGCGAGGCTGCAGAAGAAACCAACTCTGCAGACTCAACCTTGGACTTGTAGCTTCCAGGACTGTGGAAAAATGAAGTGAGCCAGTCCACGGTGCTTGTGTCAGTGGCTCTGGCCCACGAACACCGCACCTCTCCCCAGAGTGTCCTGCCAGATGCCTTCTGTCTTCTCATCTGCCTCCAGTCTGGGGCCTTTTCTCCTGGGGGACCAACTCCAGCTTTCATACGGCTCTAAGTTTACAAATGCCACCCATGGAAGTAAAGGCGCCTTATCTGCAGCTCTGATGGAAACTTCTGGAGAACGAAGTGCTGCTAAGCATCGGCAGGAGGGCCCAGGAGGACTTCCTAAGGAGGTGTGATGAGAGCAAACCTCGCACGCTTTCTCACAAATCCCTCGCCCTGAGCTAACAGAAGCGACGGCCATTCTTTAGATTTGTCAGGACCTTCCGTGTTCCCTGTACCCTACCCTGCAAGGCACCCCGCGTGCAGTGCTGGGTAGCGCCATGTACTGAAATGTTAATTTGGGGTTCCTTCTTTTACACACCTTCCTTCACCCCCTTTCCAGTGCAGCCCCGGGCTTTGTGGGACCTGGCCCAGGGACCTGGTGGAATCTAGCATGGCCTGTGTACCAAGAATTCAACGGGTGGGGGGAAGGAAGCGGGGGGACGGGGTGAACCGGCCCCATGCAGGCCACTGTCATATTCACTCGGGGCCATACAGGGTTTTTAAATTTGTTGAATTAGTTGTCAACATTTAAAATTGGGAGATTTTACATAAAATTAGAATGTCTGACCTCTCTTCAACTATTAAAAGATAGGGTCTCCATTTAGGCCGACCGACTGCCCCAGTTGGCCTGGGATTCTCCCAGTTTTGGCCCTTCCCGCACTTCTAGGCTCCAGAACTGTAAGAGCGTAGATTCCCGTTGTGGTACTTTGCCAGGGTGGCCCCTGCGAACTCATGCAGACCCCCTTCTTCCCTTTGGCTTGCGGTTCAGACACTGAGACCGGCCCCAGGAGGCAGTTGTGTTTTCATCTGCAGTAAATCCCCCAGGAGTTAAGCCAGATGTTGGTAAGATCATTCTAGGTGTCCTGGGAGGACAGGAGAGAGGCTGGAGGGTGGTGTAAACCCTGGCCCAGCCCTCAGGGTGGGTAGTGTTGGGGGTCTTTGCGCAGTAGGCACCCCCGTATCCCACAGCAACCAGAAGAAGTGGCCAGACCTGATGTGGGGGACCTAGGTGGGGTACCTTGGCTGGCACGAGGTATCTACGCTCGCCAAAGATTCTCCCACCCGGAAGGAGCACTGAGCATTGGGGATGAGGGGCACACTCAGTGAGCTCGGGCAGCAAAGAAGCCAGGGGCAACTTTGATGTACGAAAGCCACAGGTGTCACAAAACTACTTGGGGTTTGATGAGAGGCGGTGGAGGTCCCAGCAGGCATGGAAATGAAAATCTTGTCCAGCCCTTTGAAACCTCAAAATTCACCTGATGGAAGGGTGATAATGAGAGTGTGTTATTTATCCCCATCACACAGATAAAGAAACTGAGGGTTGGAATGTTTCAGCCTCCCAAGCTCACACCTCTAGGGAGCAGCAGAGCCAAACCTCCACAGCCTTGGCCGCTGGCGTGGTTGTTTCCATGAGCTTGCTCAGCCCTCCCCAACCAGGGCCCCCGTGAGTGCTACCGGGGTCTCTCAGGCCTCACCGTCCCTGTCTCCTCCCTCCTCATTCTGAGCCTGCGCTTCGAGTTGAAGCTTTCACTCTGATTCTCTCTGTTTCTCAAAGTGATTAAAAAAAAAAAAGTCTGAGGGTATTGCCCAGTCACCTAGCGCAGAGGTTAGTAAGACCATGATCCCAGGGCCTGTTCCTGAGGCCTCATATTCATTCGTTCATTCATTCATTCATTCATTCATTCATTCATTCATTCATCCTCTTTATTTGCTCAGCACATACTTGCTGAATACTGGTTCTAGGCACTGGGGGTATAGCAGTGAAAAAAACTGACCTGGTCCCTCCCGCTGAGAGCCTGCGACTGTTTCTGGCAGTGAGCCTTACAGGCAAGAAGAGAAAGGGGGCTGGGCTTAGCGTGTGCTGCAGGCTGGGATTAGTGTCTATGTACACAGGAGACCAGAGAGGGCCTCTCAGGTCGCTGTTCCCGAGGGCCTGAAGTGCGGGGGTCATCATGGGCATCGCCTGGTGCTTGGGGGCGGGTTTCAGAGGCAGAAGATACAGGAAGTGCAAAGGCCCCAAGGCCAGAGCCCGCGCCCTGAGGGACTGGGGTGGCCCTGAGGTGCACAGGGGCCACGTGGCAGCCGTGCAGGCGGGAGGAGCTGCGCGCTTCTGTTTGGTAAAAATGGATGTCTAAGGAGGATGACAGATGAAGTGTGAGGGGAAGTGGGAGACGAGCGGGCGGTGAGGAGGACGCCTGGGTTGTGGTTTGGGCCACGTGCAGTATGTCGCTGCTGAGATGCGGCAGGCCGGGAAGGGCAGGCCCTCCTTAGGTTTGCTTTGGGCTGTGCTAAACCCAGACACCCATTAGGCAAGCAGGTGGAAGCTTCAAGGCGTGGGGAGGGCACTTCCCACCTCCAGTTCCCATCTTTGGGCTCACCTGGTGCTGCTGCTGTGACAGGGAGGGCGGGCGTTTTGTCCTGTTCTGCTTTTTGCTTTAATTCTCACATTCGCTTGCTTTAGCTCACTGGATTTGAGGACTCGTGGGGTGGTCCAGAGGCCCCATTGTGTCAATGCTGAGGTGGAGGGTCAGGGCAGGGGGCAGCAGGACCGGAAGCGTAGTCATTCTTAGCACACAGCCAGTGCCCAGCTCCACTTCTCTTCTCTGGCAGAGGGTGTGCGTGGGTGGCGAGAGCGCTGAGAAGCAGCGATGGGGAGCAGTTGCCACCCCTGCCCCCATGGTACCACGCTCACAGGGCCAGAGAGACTCAAGGCCAAGTGGGTGAGGGAGATAAGAGCACCAGTCTTTGTGGAAACGGAGGCTGCATGACACCAGTGCACAGAGGCCCCATGTGTGTGAGTGAGGCAGGAGAAAAAGCCACTCACTGTCGGCCGGCCTGCACCAGGCAGGGCCCCAGACCTGCAGCCCAGGCTCTGCCCTTTTCTGCTGTGGACGCTCCTGCCAGTGCCAGGGCCCTCGCTGCTGGTGCGGGCGGTCCAGCCCCAGGCTGTGATCCCAGTGCTGGCCTGACCGGGGGTCTGAGCCTCACTCACTCTTGCTATACTGAGCTCTGCTGAGAGCAGTGGGCTAGGCACCAGCCCGATGCCTAGTTTCCCCTTCATCCTATTAGCAGGGCTCAGTTTGGGGGGTGTGTAGCAATGTGCCCACTAAAATACTTCCTAGGATCCTCTGTAGCTCATGGCAGCCAAGTTGATCCAGTTCTGCCCAATGAAATAAGAGAGGAAGTCCGTGGGTAGATATTGAAAAAGGAACTGACTCAACAGGCATGCTCATCAGCCCTTTATCTCTGATCACTGACCTCACCCTTTCCTCTTTCTACCTTCCTGGAAAACACTTTGGATGCCTGGAGGTGCACAGTCACCTTTCAGCCGTGGGGATAAGAGGCGGCAGGCGAGGGTGCTGGAGGAGGAAGATAGGAGAAGTCTGGACCTTGGCTGATACCCTTAAGCAGAGGCACCAGCCCTGGACTGCCTACTCTGAGCTTAGTTTTCTGCCTGAGAGAAAAAAAGAATTCCTTCTTTGTTTAAGCCCCCATTACTCTAGTTTTCAGCTGAACACAGTCCTAACTGATACACAGCCCATCCTACGCTGACTTCGGTAGCTCCTTCTGAGACCTCCGCCCCTACCCCGGCCAACCCTGCAGCAGCCCCGCCCGTGGACAGTCCTGCCTGTACTGGGACCTCGCCACACAGAGTGACGGCCCGGAGGAGTGCAGGGTGTGGAGGCACAGGCTCAGGGAGGGGGAGCGACTGGCCCCACGTCGCACAGCTGGCAACGAGCAGAGCCAATCGCCAAAGTCAGATCTGCTGTCTCAGGGGCACCATTTCTCCTCTGATACCAGAGTGGGTGGGAGTTGGCAGAGAGGTGGGGGTTCACAACCCTAAGAATCTGATGTGATTCCCTAGGGATAATGACAATAAATAATAAACCACCTTGTTGAAGTCTCTGTCAAATGTGGCCTCTAGGAGGCCCACTCTGACTGCCTTACTCAAAATCTCTCCCCCTATCTCCAAACTCCCCTTGTTTTTCTCCATTTTGTTTTCTCCCAGAGGACTGACCACCTTCTAGTGCACTACATAATTATGTCATTGAATGGCGTCTGTCGCCCTTCTCTTCTCTCCGGGATTAAGCCCCACACGGACAGCGTCTTGGTCTGCTTTGTTTATGAATACATTTTAGGAGGTCAGAATATCATGCTGGCGTAGGGAAGGTATCTGTCGAACTGAATTAGGTGAGGATGTTTTCTGAGCACCAACGGTTCTGGGCTGAATTGGGTACTCCCAAAACTCATGAGGAAGCTCGAAGTCCCAGTACCCCGGTACTGTACTTGGAGACGGGGCCGTTAAAGAGGCAGTTTTGTTAAAATGAGGCCATTGGGGTGGGCCCTACTCCACTCAGACTGGTGTCTTCATAAGAAGAGATTAGGACCCAGACTCACACAGAGAAAAGATCACGTGAAGAACGTGTGAAGATACACGGCCAACCACAAGCTAAGGGGAGTGAGGCCTCAGGAGAAATCTACTCTGCCAATGCCTTGATTTCAGACTCCTCCAGAACCATGAGAAAATACATGTCTGTAGTTTCAGCCACCCATTCTCTGGTCCTTTGCTGTGACAGCCCTAGCAGACTAACGCAGCCACTACGCCTGGCTCAGTGTGAAGGGTTTTGTATGGGCTGTCTCATTTGATCTTAACCTCAATGCTAAGAGGCAATACTTACATCTCACATGCAGAAACTGAGGCCCAGGAAGCGACGATGAGGGGCCCTGGGAAGGCTATACCCTGCGGCGCCAGGCCTCCTGGGGGCGGGGGGAGGGAGCTTCAGCTGCAGAGCCACCGGAGATACCTCTTTCTGTAGAGTTCCGTGGACAATCAGGCCTGTTCCTGGCCCTGCCCACTCATACCCCACACCTACATGGTCCTGTGCTGGACTCCTTGTAGCCTGACCTGCTATACCAGCAGCTTCATGCAAAGCCTGGAGATCGGAGACGCCGCCTGGCATTACCCAGAGCAATGTCTCCGTGGCGCAATTTCAGACATTGAGGTCAATGCAGGAAAGAGAAGTCAGACAGCTTTGGGCAGGAAGAATTTCTTCAGTGCCCCTCAAGCAGTTAGTTCTCATGCATTGACCTGGGACCTGCCTGGAGAGACAGATTCTCCAAGACGAGGTGTGAGGAGCCTGCCGGTTCTTCAGCCGCCACTTGCAGTCAAGACGTCGGCAGAGGTTGATATTTACGAGGTCCTACCAGGTGCCGAGCCCTGTCCTAAGTGTGTTAGATCCAGTTTCTTCTCTGGGCAGCCCTGCCGGATGGACACTGATACTATCACCACTTTACAGATGGGGAAACTGAGGCTTAGAGAGCTCAGGTGATTTGACCGTTTGGCTAGTAAGTGGTGAGTCTGAGCCCAGTGCTGGTCGTCTTCTCCATTAACAGGCACTGGCTGTGCACCCTGCCTCCTGTCACCTTAGGCTATAGCTGGTTGGGCATGTTCCCCACACCCGTTGGGCTGGGAGGGAACGAGGAAGGAAGCTGCCAACCAGCGTGACAAGGTTCTGAACTCCTGAATACATGGTCAGTTACCTCCCCTGCCTGTTCTTCCTCCCCCACCGACCGCCTCTTCTCAGGAGCCGAGATTGTCCCCTCTGTCTGAACCTCCCCCCTTTCCAGGCCACCGCCTGTTCATCTCAGCCAGGTTCCTGGAGGAGGTGAGGGTGCTCCCTGCCTCCAGCTCTTTGTCACTGGTAACTGGTTATGAAACACCCTGGTTGGGCCCCAGCAGAGGAGGGAGAGGAAACTTCCTGGGACTGGAATGGTCCAGGCCCTTCCTGGAGGGACAGGGTCCCGGGCGCGGTCCACAGCACGGCCTGTGGGTGCTGGGTGTCCAACTGCCTGGACTCTGCCCTCAGGACCACTTGCCTCTGGCCACCAGGGCCCACTTTCTTTCCTCATCATCAACAGCGTGGGTCCGTTTCCTCTTTGCGCTGAAAAAGCCCCGAGAAGGCACTGCGGGACCATCCGCCAGGCTTTGGGGGTCTGGCTGGGAGCCTTTTCCTTCCCCTTCACAGCCCCGAGACCCTCTGCAGGGCAGGCTCCAGGCGAGGGTGAGCCAGCAGGCCCCTCTCCACTCCCTCCCCAAGCCCCTGTGTGAGTGTGGCCATCCAGGTGGGGGTGGCAGGCCCCCCATGTCTGATGCGTCGTCTGTGTGTGAGGAGGACAGGGGTGTGAGTGAGGGGGAGGGCACATATGCCCCGAGCACCACCTGTGCCTGTTAAGTGGGTCTGCCCCCTGTCATAGTGCCCAGGTGGCCAGCAGGAAGGTGGCTGGCGTTGGAAGAGGGCAGTGATGTCAATGGGCTGGGACGCAGAGGCAGGTGGGCTGGGAGGCCTTGGTGGGAAGCCAGAGGGCGGAGGAGGCTGCCCAAGGCCACGCCCACTCGTGGAGTGGGGGCGAGGTGAGGAAGTAAGTGGCAGGGCCCCAGCTCCAAAGCTCACCAACCACAACCAAGCCAAGGCCTCTGGCTGCACATCCGGGGGCCTCTCTGGTGGCCTGCGGGACCTGCAGGGCCTGCGCTTGGCACCAGCCGATGGAGGAGGGTCACATGGAGGGGCTGTCCCTGTGTGTCCTGGTAGGGCTCTCCTGGCAAAGCGCTCACCTTCCACCCACACTTGTCCTACTTTGTGGGCCGGTTTCTGGGCTGCTCTGGAGAAAAATTTGTGTGACTGCCTTCTCTGCTATTCCGCCCCCACCTCCCCGCCAACCTGTAACCCCTCTAAATCCCCATCTTCACTTATCAGGCACCCAACACCTGGTTTCTCATTTTCTGAATGACTCTGCAGTTCTAGAAAGTAGAACCTGGTGTGTTCTGAGAAGGCGCTTTCTGTTGCCCCTGGGAAGTGGGTGACGCAGACCTCGTGACGGCGGGACACCTCTGGCAACCTGTAGCCGAGAGGGGTAGAATGAGAGGACACAAGGCCTGCGGTAGATTTGCTTGGCAGGTTGGGGTTATTGACAACTGCGGGTGGGCAGGTGCTGCCGGGGGCGGGGCGTAGGGAGAGTGGGGGAGTCTGGGAGGGCACCCTGGGTGTATCCCTGCTGTGGGTCGGGGTGGGGGGTGGGGGAGTGGTAGAAGAGAGCGGATGGGCAGGCCTCCAGGGAGGGCAGCAGAGGCCTGACCAAATATGTGGGGGCCACACTGCCCCAGGCAGAGCTAGTCTCAATGGGAGCCGGAGAGGGGGGCTGGTTTCCTAGGCGTGGCCGTGGTCGCCAGACTGTGGCCAAGGCTCTCAGGGGCATACCTGTGACAGCCTCGGAAAGGCCAGCCCGGTGCAGGTGCTGTTTGCTCCACATCAAGGCTGTTGAGAGATCACTGGAGGCCCGGGAGGAAGTAGGTGGCCCGAGCCTCTCCCTGCCAGGCAGGTGTGCAGGTCATGGAAGGATCAAAGGTAGGAGGACGCACTGCTTTTAGAAGAGGCTGAGGAGAACATTGCTGTTGCAGGGGCTCTGAGGCTGTGTCAGGGGCTATACCTGGAGGGGGGCTGCTGGCCCAGGAAGAGATGACCAGAGCCCCTGGAAAGGGCCTTGTGGGGCGCCTCATCTGGTTGCCACAGGGCTGTGGCAGAGAGCTGTGCTTTGGGCACAACGGCCACTGCGAGAACAGCTGCCCCAGTGTGGGGAGCAGGGGCTACTACTCCCCCGCTGCTCTCTTTTGGGGACCGCTACCCAGCAGAAGGCTGGCTTCTTCCCTTCACAGAGTGATCCCTTCCACAGGCCCAGCCAGAGTCTGCCACGGACAGGAGAGGAAGGTGAACAAGGCAGAGCTCTGTTTTCACCCCCACAAGAAGCAGAAAGGCCCTTGCACCCAGAGAAGCGACGACAAAGAGTGTGGGCCCTGGAGTCCTTGGTGCAGGTGGCCCTGAGCTGGGCTGTGAGAGCCACTGATGGAGGGGGCAGGGGGCGGGGCAGGAGTGGCCTGAGGAGCCACAGTGAAAATGACAACAGCTAATAGTAATTAGGGATTAGTAATTGCATCTCGGTTGCTGTGGGCATGAAACAAGGTTCTGGGAAGAGCCGGCTCTGTCCTGGCACCGGGCCAGCGCTCGGTCCGCAGAAGCGGCTCTCGCTGTGGAAGTGAGCCCCCCGCAGCCTGTGGAAGGGGCTCGGAGGTCTGAGTGTCAGCCTGTTTTGGAGCTGAACTCGGCGGCTTTTTTCACCCTTTCTGCCCCCATCCCTCCCCTGTCCCTCCGGGCAGGGCCGGAGCCCAGGCGACCGAGATCTCTACAGCCCGCTGTCCAGCCCCGTGTGATGGCGAGGCAGGCCCGCCGCCTTGCCCTCTCCGCTCCATGGACGCCGCCCTGCCGGCCCCACCCAGCTACAGTGGATTAAGGTGAATTTTCACTTCGTCTGGGTGTTTCCACCAGGGGAGAACCCAGAAGATTACAGTCAGGGATAGAAGTTCCCTAGAAACTTGGGGGCTCCTCTGGCGAGGTGCCCTCACTGCTCAGGGGGTGCCCTCACTGCTCAGTTTGGAGAGCAGTCCTAACTCTTCAGCAAACAGGCCTTTCCCTGCTGGTTGCCCTCACTCCCACCCGTCTACCTCTCGGCCCTCAGGGTCCAGGCCTTTGCGAGTCTCCCCCCGAGAGCCCTAGATTTTGCTTTCTTGGAACCCCACACCTTTGTGCCCGCTCCTTCTCCCTGGAACAGCTTCTTGCCTCAAAATCTTTTTTTCTTCTAACTCCTGCTCTGCCTAAATTTTTTCAGTGTTTGTGTCCCTGTCTTCTAGTTTCCTTTTTCCTTCCTTCCTTCCTTCCTTCCTTCCTTCCTTCCTTCCTTCCTTCCTTCCTTCCTCCCTCCCTCCCTCCCTCCCTCCCCCCACTGCCCTCCCTCTCTGGAAATGTTTATTGTGTTTGCTATACAGGGTCACACCCTGGGGATACCTTCTGTGGCCCCCATACTTGGGAACCTTCACGTGGGCATGACATTGTCTGTTCATATCTGTCGGTTTCTCAGTGTTTTATCTTCAGTACCCAGCAGTTCCTGAGTTATATTAGGTGCCTAAGGAAGATTAATTAAAATATCTTTAATTTGTATAGCAACAAATCCTATTTCAAAACCAGATTCAAAAAAGAGTTTAACGATTGTACAGCTCAGCCTCTGCCTCACGAGCTGCCTTTCTGCCTCATGGCAGACACTCTAGCGATTCCAGGAAATCCACCATTTCTGTGACCTCCTCCCCCCACAGTCCAATTTATGTCTGGCTTATTCTGTTTTCTTCCTTCTCAGTTCTCTAGAAGCATCCAAGTTGATGTGACTCTCTGAAGGGTCCAGATACTGGGGGACGAGGCCGGTCCTCAGGGGAACATCCGCTTGGTCCTTTGACAGTCAGCGTCTGACCCCAGCCTTTGCTGAGATGAATTCTCAGCATGTCACAGGAGGTAGAAGGGAACAGCCACTGAGTATATATATGTGTGGGGGCTGGTGGCTTCAGTCTTATTAAAGAGTCACTTCCCCCTTGCAAATGGCTAACCTCGAGATCCTATCTAGAGAACCAGGGCCTTTTAGGAGAAGGGGTGGGTGTGTGGTAATGTGTCTGCCCACCTCCCCGCCTCCTTCCTCAAAAGCAGGGAGGGGCCGGAGGAGAGGGCACACGTGACTTGGATAAGATGCCCCTTTACCGGCAAAGCACAGCAGTGCGCTTTTGAATATGCAAAGCAGGGTTGTGGTAGGGAGTAGAGCACGGAATTGCTCTGCGTAATAAAGTGGGGGAAATATTTTTGGAGTGGGGGGTGGATCAGGGCATCAGCAAAAGGGGTGAGGGCTGAGCCTAGAGTGACTGCTGGCTGAATGGCCAAGACACTTCGTAAGAACAGGGATGCCTACTTTGTCACTGTGGTGGGGTGGGCCATCTGTCTTCTCAAGCTTTCAGTAAAGTAGGCTGAGCCCAAATTGGAGTGTTTACCTTGGAAATGGAAGGGAAGTTCTTTTATTCCCAAGTTCACCCCCAGCCCCTGCCCTTGGGGAGGCCTTGGGGGAGGTAGCCACACGTACCCTGAGTCTGCGATCCTAGTGTGACTGACAGTGATCAGTGGCCCCAGTGGAGCAGAAAGTTCTGGGAAAAGGGTCACGTGGACAAACCTGGGGTATGGAGGGGGCCTGCTCCCCACCCTCCTCTGTGACTTTTATGTATGCCAACAATCTGTAAAAGAAAAGTTGTTCCCAGACTGGTCTGGGACAGAACTATTTTTGTGTGATGCAATTAACAATTTCCTTCTCAGGAGAGACCAGCATTCTTGACGAAAGGCATAAGCACATTTCTGATGAGCTTTAATGGAATTAAGACCAGTGGGAAACCAGTGTTGGGCCCACCCACGTGCCCTGCAAAAAGGAGCAGCGGACACGCTCGTGTTTATGTAAGGAGCCCTGGAAATGCCTCTTTCCCTGCTCCTCCCACAGAGAGAGACTGTAACACACAAAAACTCCCTGAAATAACAGTCAGATTCGTGGTAGAGGGAGCAAGCTGGGTCTAAGCTGGGTGTCTGACAGAAACGGACTCACCGTGACCTGTACGGTCAGATGGGTCTCAGGAGGGACCTGGACACCAGGCACGTGGCCCCTTGCTTCCTTGTTCATACACCAGATAGCTGCCCTGTGCCCCTCGAAGGCTGCGTTCATCCAATAAGATTTGGAAAAGTAGAAGCCGGCTTGCAAGGTAGGCATCACTGTCACCACCAGCTGATTCAGAGAGAGCCTGCCTCAGGCCAGAAAAACTCAGGAGGCAGTTTCTACCCAGGCACCCTAACATAGCCCTTCTTTTCAGTGGCACTTGTTCGGTGGCCCACCTTCAAAACGCACCTCGCCCTCAGCGTTTTCTCTAACTAGGGTTACTCCTTTGAAGCCCTGAGAAGTGCGTGGCTTCCTTCCTCCCTGTAAGAGCTTCCTGACTCCCCGCTTGGGGGCTTCCTACCCAGACTCTCCCACATTTCAACCAGTACGGGTTTGCTTCATTTACAGCAAAGCCAAGGCCACCGCAGCTGGTAGTAAGAGAACAGAGTTAGTCACCTTTCTGGCCCATGGCTGTCCCTGCCGAGCCTCTCCCACCCGCTCCCCACCCCCAGCACGGGCACAACTACGCCCGTCTCCCTGCTGATTATGAGAGAGCTCATGGCTGTTAGATCTGCTTGAATAAGCTCTTTTGTCCCAGAGAATTTTCCCATGTCAAACATTTAGTCTGTTGTGTTATGGGTCAGTGAGCAGGGAGATAAGTCTGAATTCTTAAATAACCTTGTGAGCACATGACATCTGTCTGAAAGGCAATCAAACAACGCTTGTCGCCCTGGCCCAGCTTTCAAGACCCTTTCTTTAGGGGGGAAAAATCATCATTTCATGTTTTACATCCTAAAGAAATACATTTTCTTTTAAAAACCCAAATACTACAGAAACACATGCTTTGGAAGATGGGCGTGTCTCAGAAACCTGCATCGCCCCTCCCCCCCGCCGCCCCTCCCCCGCCCCGGTGCCAGACACCATCGTTGATACAGTACTTGGGTGTATATTGCTCAGGTTTTTCTCTCCGCACTTGCTAACATAGTAACATTATCATCACCCTCATCACTGTTACCATAAGTATTGTTTTGCAACTCGCTTTTTGAATTAAACATACCTTGAAGCAGTTTCAGTATTAGGATCTCATTCTTTAAGCAATTGTACAGTTTTCATGGTGGATGGGATCTGCCCAAAAGGTATCCAGTCATGTAATATGAAAAACAGGGACATTTACTGAAGAAGATACAAGGTACAAGAAACATTGTACATAGGACAATGATGCCTCAGTCCCCTTCAAAGCAGGCACCTTGGGACCTCACACAGTTCTCCCAGTTGCCATCAACTGCCCCTTTGTATTTTCCTGAATCTCATCGATGGTCTGAAATCTCTTCCCTTTCAAAGGTGATTTTCGTTTTGGGAAAAGCCAGAAGTCACAGGCTGCCAAAACTGGGCTGTAGTAAGACTGAGTCACCTGGGTGATTATATGTTTTGCCAAAATACTCTGCTTGAGACGTGATGCATGAGCAGGGGCACGTTGTCGTGATGAAGCTGCCAGTCACCAGTTGCCCGTAGCTGTGGCCTCTGCGTCATCCGACAGTTACTGCTGAGGAATGTTCAAGCTTAACACAAAATCTGATGCAGGTTCGTTGCCCTACTCGCTCAGTCATTTTGAATGTGGCGACCACACAGTGCACTTGCTCACTCGTCACGTCTACCTCCCCCACTGACCAGCACAGTGAGGTCGCCATTGTTCACACACACACATTCCAGTGCACGCTCTTCGGCTGCCAGGTTACATCAATGTCATGCAAACCATTCTCATTACATTAACAATAGCTGGGCTTTCTCTGGAAAGACCTAGTATACGAATAATCATTTATGTAATGAGTTTCCTATCAGCAGATACATGGAATTCAATCTTTTCAATATCTTTTTTCTTTTGCACAAACAATACTGCAATGGATAGCCTTACACATGTTATTGTATACTTGTGAGCGGTTCTCTGAGTGCAGAAGCAGAAATGCTGGGTCAAAGATATAGACACTTAGAATTTAATAGGCATTGCCCGATTGACTGAACCAAATACTGTTATGGTTCAGTTTGTGGATTTCTTAAAGATAGAAAATGCCACTGGGCACAAGAAGCAGCCGTTCACCTTGAGTACACCCAACAGGGTGTCTCCCGAGCTGCCTGCAAGACTCAAGGCATCTTTGCAACATGAGGACAAACCGAAGAAAGGACAGAGGCATAAACCGTCGGTCTGGGAAGCACAAAAGTCATCAGCTGAGTGCATTCCGGGAAAGGAAGGGCCCGAAGGACATGCACATTTATGAAACTGTCTGTCTGCAGTCCATCTGTCTTTTGGAAACAGCGTATCCCTTTGGGAGAAACCTCTTCCCACTCCCCAACTCCAACTACTAGGTTCCAGGGGGAGACCCCTACCTATGCTACCGTTTGCCTGCCTAGCAAGGATCAGCTGACTGGAAGGCTTCCCCAGAACTTTCTGAATGGGAAGTGAGGGAAAAGAGGTTTTGTTCCAGATGAGGGGGTGGGAAACATGTGTTCTGGACATGTGTTCCGGAATGGGCCAGGGCTGTGATTTCTGTACTGTAGAGAAGCCCATTCGGAGGGACGACGGCTGACTTCTAAACAGAAGCTGAGACAAGAGGCAAGGAAAGTCCAAGTGGTGCCTGAGGCCTGTCTCTTTCCGTCCCCAAGGCCCACGGGCTTCCAGGCCATCCCATACTTTTGATATGGGCCAATGTTTCACCTTTGCCTAAATGGAATCATACAATTTGTATTCATTTGTCCTGGTTTCTTCGATGCAGCACTGTGTGAGATTCATCTATGCTGCAGACAGCAGTAGATTTTCCCATTCACGGCGCTACAGTATCCCAATGATTTTGAGTATGTGCCCAGGATCAGAACTGCTGGGTCACATGGCAACTCTATATTAACATTTTGAGGAACTGCCCAACTGGTTCCCAAAGCCGTTGTACCATTTTAAGTTCCCACCAGCAAAATATGAGGGTTCCAGTTTCTCCACATCCACACTAAAACTTTTATTGTCTGTCTTTTGGATCATAGTCATCCTAGTTGGTATGAAGCGGTAGATTTGATTTGCTTTTCCCTGATGGTGAAGCATCTTTTCATGTGCTTACTGGCCATTTGTTGTTCTTCTTTGGAGAGAAGTCTATTTCCCATTTTAAACTGGGTTGTCTTTTACTGATGAACTGTAAGCGCTCTTCAAATATTCTGGATATTAAGCCTTTATCCCAGGATTGATTTGTAGGTGTTTTCTGCCATTCTAGGGTTCAGTTAGGTTCTCAAAAGGTCACTCTGGCTGCTCTCTGGATAGCAGATGGCAGGGTGTGGGGAGAGCTGGCACTGGGAGAACAGAGAGGCTAATGTAGCTGCCTGGACAGGAGAGGATGGTGGTCGAAATCAACGTGGACTCTTGAAGGTACAAGGCAGAGCCCCGCGTCGGCTCCCGAGCCCCTCTCTGGCTCAGACCCCGGTGCTCGTTGCCTTTGGCTGGGCCTGGCCCTGACCTGCTTTTCTGCCCATGGTTTTGCTCACCCCAGCCTGATTTCAGTTTATTTTCAGTCTGTGCCCCATTTCCCCTTCAATTTCCTTATATATTACTTTCATCTTATGGAATCGTAGGCAGTTCCGCGAGTCCCCTCCCTTCCCCTCTGCACTGAGCACAGCACCTGGGGAGACCAAGAGGCGGTAGACAGGGAGAGGGGTGGCCAGACCCCTGGCTTCCAAGGACTCGCAGGGGCTGGTCCCCAGTCCTCCTCTGGCCTACCTTTCCCTACTGGCTGGCTCTGATTTCTGGGTCCACTTTTTGGGTTCCCGGCTGCCCATGAGGCACTGGGAGCCAGGTGACTGACTCAGGGGGAAGGAATAGAGAGCTTTGGGGTCCAGGGCATAGCTCCCTGAAAACACAGGCGCTCCATTCTTTTTCAGTCTGCGGGGCTGCACCTTCTGAATCTGCTTGTCACTGAGCTTTCAAGCCACGGTGCCCCGCTCCCCTCTCTGGGAGTTAAGAACCAGGGCTACAAGGCTTGCCACATGTAAAGTCTGTATGTAAGAATAAGCCGAATTTTTACCCACTAGAAACAAATTAATAGAAATAAAAAATTTAAATTAGTATCATGTAGAAAAGCCAGCGCTGGGAGTAGGGAGAGGCAAGAGAAGAGTCCAGGGTACAAAATTTAAGGAAGCATTCGTTCACTCTCCCCTTCTCTTGCCTTACTCTAGTCCTGGCTGCAAGAAACTATTAGAAAATATCAAATAGCAAGGAATACGTCTAATAAAAGATGTGAAGATTTCTACAGTGCCAACACTGAACATTACTGAGAAAATTTAAAGAAAGCCAAAGCAAGTGGGGATCTGTACATGGTTTATGGGTTGGAAGACTAAATATTGTTATGAACTATATGTCATTTCTTCCTAAATTAACCTACACATTCAGGGCAAGTCCAGTACGAATCCCAGTTGGTTATTTTGTGATAACTGAGAAGATGATTCTGAAATTTGCGTGGAAATTCAAATGATTTAGAATAGTCAAGGCAATTCTGAAAAAGAACTAAGTTGGAGGACTTATACTACCTGATGTCAAGATTTACTATAAAGCTACGGTAAGTAAGACGGTCTAGTAGTGGTAGAAGAATAAACAAATAGACAGAGGGAACAGAAAAGGGAGTCAAGAAACTGTTCTTAAGTCAGTAAGGAACAATTTTTTTTCTAGTAAAGCATGTAGGTCAATTGAATATTCATATGGAAATATGAACCTTGACCCCTACTTCACACAATATACATTATTAGTTTGAGATAAATCCTAGTCCTGAATGTGAAAGTTAAAACAGTAAGCATGACGGGATGGAATATCTTGACTTTAGTGGTGGTTATGTGACTGTAGGAATGTGTTAAAAGGTGGTTTGCTTTGTGACAGTTAATCCAGCTATATATTCGTTTTATGTCCTTTAATCTAAAAATTATACTTCACAAGAAAATTTATTTGCTTTAAAAAGCAAAACAGCCCCGACCGGTGGCCCAGTTGCTTGGGCGTTGGCCTGCAGAGCTAAAGGTCACCGATTGGATCCCGGGTCAGGGCACGTGCCTAGGTTGAGGGTTCAGTCCCTGGTCAAGGCACGTGCAGGAGGCAACCGATCGATGCTTCTCTCTCACGTGGCTGTTTCTCTCTGTCTCTTCCTGACTCCATTCCCCTTTCTCTAAAAATAATAAAAGTAATAATTTAAAAATGCAAGAAAAAATGTCAGAACTGTACATTAAAATGATTGAATTTTACTGTATTCAATTACACTTCCATAAGAAAATATAAAAACAAAGTCAGTAAGGCTGTTGGGCTGTTGGGGGCTCGCTGCCCTGGCATAGATCAGCCACCAACCCGAACTCTGAACTGTGCGCCATGCAACCTGCGCCCCACTGTGCAATTCATTCCAGTCAAGGGCACCATGGGAGGAAGTGGAAAGTTCAGTAGGCAGGAAGAAGTCAGAATGGTTGTGTGATGAATATCTGACTCTATTTAGATTTAGTTTCAAGAGGTGATGAGCGCACAGAAGGGAATGGAAAACCCCGTTACCTCCAGTCCCCAGGTTTTAGGCAGAAAACTTAGTTATGAGTGAAAACCAGAATGCCAGCATGATTCCTGTGTTGAATGGACAAGCAGGAAGAAAACAAGTTTTCTCTCAATGCCAACTGCAACCCGCTCTTTGAAACCAGCTTATCTTTTCCTGCTGTGTTGGTTTGGGTCTCCCCAGAAACAGACCCTGAGACATGAACTTGAGCAGAAGCAGCTTTTATGAAGACAATCCCAGTTCACCCAGGTAGGGAGTGAGGAAGTGAGATAGGGAACGCAAGCCCATATCCCAGGAAACCCAAAACACTATTTCAGAAGAACAAGGGCACCCCTCTGTTCATTGCAGCATTAGTTACGATAGGCAAGCTGTGGAAGCAGCCCAGGCGCCCATGAGCCGATGTGTGGATAAAAAAGCTGTGGTGCACCCACAGAAGGGAATACTACTCAGCCTTAATAGAAGAATAGAGCCTTACTCTTTGCGACAGCGTGGATGGACCTGGAGGGTGTTACGCTCAGTGAAATAAGTCAGTCACAGAAAGACAAGTGACACATAGGATGTCACTTACATGTGGAATCTAAAGAACAAAACAAACAAAATAGAAACAGACTCATAGGCATAGAGAACAGACTGACAGCTGTCAGAGGGAGGGGCGTTGGAGGGGTGGGTGCAAACCGTGAAGGGATTGGGAAGCGCAAATTGGTAGCTACAGAAGGCTCACGGAGATATAAAGTACAGTGCAGGGAATACAGCCAATAAAATTGTAATAACTGCGCTTGGGGCCAGGCGGCTACTTGAAAGAGGGGACCACTCTGTAAAGTACACGGTCTTCTAACCACTATCCTGTACATCCGAATTTAATATAGAAGAATATTGAATGTAAATTGTAATTGAAAAATTAAAAATATATATATTTTAAAAAGAAAAGTGAGTTTTCAGGCATCACAGAGCCATGCCCACGCATGGCCAAGGAGCTGTGGCACTTTACCCACAACCCCCTGGGCTCACCGGTGGAGGGCTGCCTCCCCACACTAGAGCTCTGCAGCCCTTTCCTTTCTTGTTGCTCCAGGGTCGGGCACCCTCCCGGGCCAGGTAAAAGCCTTGGCCAGAGTCGCAGGCGTCCTTTAACCACAGCCTCCCTCACAGCACCGCTGCCAGGGGGTATGGGCACAGCAGTGTCGGCTAAAACTGCTCAGGACCGGGGAGGGCTCAGTTTTCCAGGTTCCTTGAGCCACAAGAAAAAGACTCCTTTTAGCAATCAGAAAAAGCCTCATTGGGTCTAAGATTTGATATGTTATTGGACTCAAATCCTCTCCCCTACTCCAGCTGGGGCCGGCCTTAGACTGGGGGCCAGCAGGAGATGGCCAGATTGATTTTCTGCCTGACTCAGTCTTTTTCCTCCTGTACTACTTGCTCTCTTCGGTCTCTGCAGGGCTGGACTGGTCAGGGGAGGCGAGGGAATGAAGGGTAGGAAAGGCTTTGCTTGATCGAATGCATTGTAATTTGGCCCTGGTGTTCTCTGCATGGGGCCGGGGCTCAGTTGCTGTGTTATTTTCTCTGGGAACATTTCTGGGGGGGCTTTGGAGGGATTTTACCATTGCGGGATTTCTCGCACCTGCAGCTGCTTTGCAGTGGGCAATGACTCCTCCTGCTGGCCAAGTGATTACCAGCACAGGGCTCCTCCTTCTGCTTCCATCCATTCCCCTGCTGGACTTCCATGTGGTTCTCTAGGGCAGAGTCTCCCTGAAGAAGGTCCGTCTCGTTCCCTTCAGCAAGCCCACTCCTGGCCAATGGGAGAGGCATAGCCATCCTTGTCCCATCAGACTCTCGAAGTTGGCCATTCCCGCTATGGTCCTATCATTTCCTGAAGTTCCCAGCCTTCGGATTCTCTGGCTGGGGTTCCAGCCCCGCATCCTTCGTTTCTAATCTCCACGGGGTTCTCTTCGAGCCTCTCTCGCTGGCTCGAGGTGGTGCATGCTGCCTTGTGATGCCAGCTTGTCAGCCAGGAAGCTTTGGGTCACAAGCGCTGCTCTGAACCCCAAGAAACGCTATAGAAAAGAAGTGAGCCACGTGGGGCTGCGTGGACTCACTGAAAAGTAAAAGTCACAGTGACAGAGGAGAGCCAAGGCAAGGCTGCTGTCGGCTCACTGGAGAGTCAGAGCAAAGGGGGCCTTGGAGACAGGTTCGGGGGTGAGCTGCCGCTGCCCACTGCTCCCCGGGTTGCAAGTCTTGTGAGGACCTTTAGAGTTTAGGAGAAGGAGAGCAAAAAGTACATGCCCGAAAAAAGGTAGAAATTTTAGGGAAGGTGTTAGCAGGGGATCTCAATAAAACATTCATCAGCTTTCCAGGTGTGCCCTTTAATATGCTGATTCATCAAAATGAGCATACAAAGGGGTCAGGGTCATCCAAAGAATGTCACTGAAGAGGCGTTGGGACCAAGGAGTTCTGCCCCTGCAGGGCCTAGAATGTGTAAACCATTTGCTCCGAGGTGTCCTTGGTTAGGGAAGATAAGTCATTGAGATTTATCATCTGTCTGTAAATTGCTCAGCCAGTTTGTTCAGCTCCCTCAGTTTCCCCATTCTCCTTGCCATGGAATTTTCCTAGCTTCTTGCTACCCTGCCCATGGCCACTGTTCTTGTGCATCTGTGTTAACACATCTTTTAAAGGCCAGGAGGAATCAACCCTCAGGAGAGCACATAATCTTGTTAACTGTCCAGTCCTCACTGTGCTTTCTCTCGCCTTCATGACGCTCCCTCCTTAACTTCAGTGCATAAGAGAAACTGCACACGGTTGTTATCCGGAGCTCGGGAGACACTGCTTCCTGGCAGGTGTGTCAGTTTGGCGCAGTAAACGCTTATAAAAATTTTCTCTGGGTCTGGACATTTCTTACATTGACAGTTGGCACCCGAGAAGCAGTGGCCCCGGCCCCACTGCTGGGCCCATCGCCTTTGCCCTGTGTTGTGACTCTCCCTGACCGTGCTGTCGACGTGGTTCAGACTTGCGAAGTGCACAGGGTAACAGTACAGTTGGCATTTAAGAGGTTATATCTGACATTCTTTTTAATGGTAGGATAGTCCCCACCCCCCAAAGTATAAAGACAGAATCACATTTCAGGGGCCTCACTGCTGTGTACACTGGCAAGGGCACGGCTCGAAGTCTCTAAAGGGTGGCGGCGGCAGAGAAGAGCGGTGACGATGGGGGTGCAACAAGCGCGAGGGAGAAGGAGGCAGAGAGGCAAGGAAGGACAGGGTAGACGGCACAGAGGCGGCTGCTGGGCGTTCAGCAGAAGAAAGTCCAGTGGGAACCAGAGGGAGAAGCTGAGGCTAAAGGGAAGCAGGAAAAAGCTGGGACAGAGTGAACGATCCTGGGAAAGAGAGATGGCGGTCCGTGCCGGGTAGGGTGTGCGGCCCCGTGGGAGCTGGCTGCGCTGCAAGCTGGAGCGCTTGGATGCTCTGAGCAGTTACTGTCCCCAGGCACAACCCAAGCTGGGCAGACGTGGGTGAGCTCAGGGCGCTGTCACCCGCTCCCCCTTCCACACACCCCGCCCCGCCCCCCGCACCGTGCCGGGTTGGTTCTGAAGCACCGGGCACAGTTTCTCCGCGTTCCCAGCAGGATGGAGCCCCAGGGGGTCCACTCCCTCAAGAGCGGGCCATTTGCTGGCGTTTTCTCCTCCTCGGTCCCACATGTGTGTCCTAGATCACCGCTCAAATAAATGCCCTGTCCCCAAGTCCTTGTCTCACTCCTGAGGAGGGGATGCAAAACCTTGCCTCTCCCCTCTTTGGGTTTTAAGCTGGGGCTCTTTAGCAGCGGATTAACGAGAGAGAAGCAGGTTGTTAACTCTTGCAGTGCGTATGATGGGGGAGAAACCGGGCGAAAGGTAACCCGAGCAGGTACCTGGCTTAGAATCCTGGTTTATTAGCATCTGCAACAAAGGACACATTTCTGCAGAGACATGACAGGACAAAGGAGGGCAGTTTGCAGCCTCTGAGGGTGGCGGACGGTGGGAAGGTAAATATACAGGAGGCACCGCGCAGGGAGGTTTGTTTGCAGATCCCTCGGGGGCAGTTAAGAGCCTCAGCTGATAAGAGTCTGTCTCCAGTACAAGAATTTATATCCTGTAGGCTGAAAAGGGGAGGGCAGACAGAACTTTTCCTGCGTGCTGCTGCTTCATGACCTTCAGCTCAAAATAATTGTTCTGTTAAAGAGGCGTAGGGATTCAGAATGAGTCACCTAAATTATGCCTCTGTGATGTGTGGATAATTTTGAGTTAAAGGCAACTGAGACCCCATGGGTTCAAGATCTCCCCCACCCCATCTCCTTAACTACCTTGAAGAAATTCAATTAGGGGCCTCGCCCATAATAATAGTTATCAGAAATGACTTTTTTATGACCTATTAGGGGAGGACAAACTACTGACTACTAAACATTTGCTCTTCTTATCATCCTGCAGCGAACTTCCTTCCTCCGCTCTGAGGTCCGAAGGCATCTGACCTCATCTTTAGCTCAGAATGACATACATGCCTTGTGGATGACAAAGGGGCTCTATGTCACCACACGGGGTGGTCTGATCATAAATCCCTACCTGGGCAGGTCCTGGTGGGTGGTCCTGGTGGGCAGTCACGCCCCAGGCACGTGCCACTTCAGCAGAAGGTTTCTCTTTGCCTTGGACAAGCCCCGTGGCTTGTTCTTGCATCTAGGTTAACACACATCGGAAACACGCCAGTGAGCCTCTTTTTGAAGCTTCCAGAGATCAGTTAAAATATGTTTCCTATTTATTCTGACTAATTTTATAGCTGGCTTTTTTCTAATCGTCGGTACAGAGAGTCATTTAGATCAGAGAACCCTCCTCTGAGCCGTCCTGGTACAGATAGGAGGCTGCCTGTCCGCATGCTTGTCCGCCTGGGGAACCGCTTCCTTCCCCACGTTAATTCTGAAGCCTCTAGAGTCTGAATGAGCTGCTAGGGGAAACCAGCCTTCACGTGCACGTCTCCCGAGGGGCCAAATGCCCTGGAAATCCCTATAGGACGGCTTCATGCCCTGGAGGGAAGTTGTCCGCAGGCCGCCCCTCAAAGATTCTTAGTCATCTAAAAATGCCCCAGCAAGGGCCAGCGAGAGCTTACCGATGCCACCGATGCCACCGATGCCACCGGCACCACGACGCTCTCCAAGGCATGGGCCCCTCTCGGGGTGAACCCACCCAGGACGCTCTGCCCTTCACAGAGACCCCTCCCCGGGGCTGCCGCTAGCCGCTCCAGATCGGTTGCAAGACCTCACTGGGCGCCTCACAGAGCCCGTCTCCACCACTCCGGACTCGGGGATCTGCAACCACTACCGTCACCCCATTGGCTGTTCGGGTTGGGGAAGCAAGGGTCCCTTCTCTTCGGGATCTAAAGAGATTCTGTCTCTCACTTAATCAGCAATGATTTGTTCAAACCCTCAGTCAGCGATCAAACAAAAGGCCGAAATGAAAAGGAGCCATCCATTTTTCTTGTCCCTGCCCCTTCTCAGCCCTTACACACCTTGGGGATTTTGTATCCAATGTGAAGTGGGGGACTGGTGGGGCACGACGGGCCCATGCTGGTCCCTGGCGCCAGGTCCGGGTCTGCGTTCGTGTCTGCAGGTGGGACCTGGGCAGGCCGACTCCAGCAAGGAAGTGTTGGTTTTGCTTCTCTCTGTCCGGTGCCTCTCCTTTCGTCTCCTTAGGCCGCGAGAGCTTGAACTTTATGATCAAAACGCACTGATAAAGTCCTAACGGAGGCTGTGGTGGAGAATGTAAGCGTTGATGGAATTAAGATAAAAGCCTATTTTGAATAGGCTTTATATGAAGTGATTACATCTTTTGGGTTGATTACATTTCTTTTACCTGATTGTGTTGTGGAATAGATATTGTGTCTCCCTGGGGAACGTTCCCACGACTAATACTGTAAACAGAAAACATAAATCCACCGTTCAGGTAATTTCAATTAGATATGCAAAATAAAAAATTAAATCGCTTCATTGAAAGATAAAAGGTATCTAAGACGAGAAAGGCTCTAAAACTGACCATCCCCCTTTCAGGTGACTGTCCTTTGATATCTTTCACTCCTGGGTCCAAGGCCGATCTAAGGACAATAATGACAGGATTTCTTAAACCCAAGGAGGATTCTGCTTGCTCCCCAAATGAGATAAACCTACATGTCCAGAGGGAAAGAAGCAAATTAGGGATTGTGTAGTCAGAGAGGTAGGTCGACCTATGGTATCATTAAGTTACAACCCAAATTTGAGAGCAGTTGTTCATATCTTACAAATTTTGGCAAAACTAGAAATGAAGCTTAAGAAGCAGTTCAAAGGCCTCTATCCATCTTTATCATCCCCGATTCCTAACACTAAAGACAAAAAAGGAAGACAAGTGTTATTCTGAAAGAACAAACTGCTTCTCTGGCTCCAAGGACAAATCAAATCTTAACCGTCTTCTCCACAAAAATTAACATAAAAAAGGCCTTAACCATCTGAGTGGATAAACGTATTACCCGTCTCATGGCAGCAATTTTTCAGTGAAGGCTAGGAGGTCTCTGTGTCTATCTGTTCATGTGTGTTGTGTGGTATTTTCTATCTCTGGATGACAGTGCTAATTTGTTAAAAAGCTCTATTCAATTGACTTAAACAAACGCATATAAAGAATTCTCAAAAATATGACAGAAACTAACCTTAATGCTTTTCAGGACCATGTAACCTGGGAAAATATTTGATATTAAAGCTGGTTTGAGATGGCTTGGTTAAACAGACATGTCTTTAGAGTTATGAAAATTAAATATAATACTTTTATTCTACCTGGCTTTATTAGTTAAATAAATTTTTGTTATCTGTGTTGCAAAATTTGTCAGCAGAAAAAAATAGCTGACTTTGATGTCTCATGAAATTTTCATAAGTAATCTAAACATAATTGTTAAGAACTAATAAATTAAGTAGATGTTAGTGGGATAAGAGCTTTTTAGGTGGACTCTTTAGCAAGTTATATTTTATGATACACATACTTAAAAATAGTTTCCCAAACCCTGGCTGGTGTGGCTCAGTGGATTGAGCACTGGCTTATGAACCAAAGGGTCCCGGGTTCAATTCCCAGTCAGGACACAGGCCTGGGTTGCGGGCCAGGTCCCCAGTAGGGGGCACGTGAGAGGCAACCACACATTGATATTTCTCTCCCTCTCTTTCTCCCTCCCTTCCCCTCTCTCTAAAAATAAATAAATAAAATCTTTAAAAAAAAAAGAGACTTCCATATTACAAAAAAATTGTTTCCCAAATCTTTTGCTAATCTGAAAATTTAGTGTTTTGCTAAGTTAAATGATAGAGATTTATTAAATATCTAGATGATTTTCTAATAAGAAAAAAGGAAACATTAATTATTAAGTGTAAGTTTATTTACTTTTGTTTCCCTATTGCAGAAAAACTAAAAAGATAACTTTGGCTCTATTAGCAAACATATTTTATACTATGCTGAGAAATTTTCTATGAAAAAGCAGGTGTTCATAGCAATTATAAGTCACATTTATAAATTTGATAAGGCAAAAGACAGTTCATAATTGCTTACTTAGTTTTTACTAGAATTTAAGGTTTTTAAAGTTTAAAAATGTTCATATATTCTGGAAGTAATAAGAGGGGACAGCTGTGTGTAAGAACAGTTGGGTGTGTTTTTAGCTAAGAAAAGGTAAGAGGAAGGAAGATGATTTTTTGCTGAGGAAAATGAGAGTAATTTTGTTTAAACTAGATCTTCTGGTTCTAAAGGGCAAACTAAGGGTGACAAAAAGCAGGAGAGAACATTTTTACCTCATGTGATCAAGCTGAGGACAAATGAATTGTTACTGTAAGGGTTTTAAAAATTAACCTTTAATATCAACGGTGTGCTTGTTGTGTGAAGCTAAAACTTGATTTTTCTTTTATCTGCTAAAATATTTGTCTTTTCTAGTTGTCTGCTGAGAGAGTAATGATTCTGCATTTTGTCAAAATTCTGTTTCTGTGAGTGTTTTATGTTGTCTTGATCAGGTCCTTGGTTACTTAAGAAAACTGAATCTTCTTAATAGTAAGAACTAAGTTTTGCTAAAAATTATGTGTTTGTCTTTGAAATCTTTTATCGTTACTTTGGTAAAGCCAATAATTAAGTATTTTATAATGACATGGTCCTATTCAGTCAAATGTCCAAACCTTTTGATAATTTTGACAAACTTCCCCAAAATTCAAATTTTAAATAAAGTCTTTTCTTGACCTGGAAATAACTCTGAAATACCTCAAAATATTTGTTTTCTCTTCTTACAAAACAGAAGTTGAAAACCAACTAGGCTTCTTAGGTGTGTTAAATTGCATTTGCCCAATAAATGTCAAATCAGAGGAAGTTGTCCAGTGACGATAAATTTCTAGGGTGCACGGGGTGGGGCAAAAGCAGGCTGACGGGTGTGGTAGGGAAAATAATACACTGACTGATAAATAATAAGACACGAATAGGCTCTGAGTTTCGTGTGCTCACAGCTGTAAACCTACTTCTGCCCCACCCCGCAGTGTGTGGGTGAACGATGGCTGAAAATTAAATGAGTAGCTGGGGCAATGGGAGACCAAAGATGGCCATTTGTTTCTTCCAAGCTCCCTGGTAAACAACAACGGTTCCTTCCCCTCGTCCCCCTCGTCCCCCTCGTCCCCCTCGTCCCCCTCCTCCTCCTCCTTTTTGCGTCCCTTCATCCACCGCAGTGCATTTAAGCCAGGCTTCATTCAGCTGCCACTTAGCATGGGCTGTCAGTACGTTCTCGCTGTTGCGTGCGTTTCCCGGAGGGGTTGAAGCCTTCCTCTGCCACAGGGCGGGCGCCCTGAAGGTGACAAAGACCCTGGGGGAAGATGTGTTTCCCACGCGGGGTGCGCTTTCCACAATCCCGGCGATGGAGGCGCCCACCGCACTGAGCAACTCACAGGAGCCTTGATGGGCAACGACCCTGCAGCCTTCCCGAGATTATCACCGACCCCATCGCCCTCAGTTACCAAGCAAGCTCAGAGTTTTTTCTAAACTAAAACAACAACAACAAAAAAACTGGGTTAGAGGCAGTGGAGGGGAGCCCTCTCAGGTCCTGACCCTGGGAGCAGCCGCCTGTTTGTCCTTCTGCACAGGGCTCCTGCGGGCACCCTTAGTGCTTTACTCCTTTCTTTTTGTCCCCATCAGCTGCTTCTTTAGAAACCAGCTATTTTCCTCCAGTTCACCTCTTCAGACTAAGCTTGAAGACCATCTTCCACAGCCAAACACTCATTAATGTGTTCCCTCCGCTCAGCGCCTAGCATGTCGGTGCTGCGCCAGGAGAAGCCCTGCACAGCTCCTTTCTATAACGGGCGGGGCTGCTGTATGGGTTTCCACCTCCTCCCTCCTCCCCAACCACCTTACACATCTTACAAGGCAAAAATGACTTCAGTGAAGTTATTTTTTCCTTCACTGTAAAACAAGTCTTTTCTCACAGGAGGAAAAGTTGTACACGGGCGGAAAAAGACAACTGCAAAGCCATCCCCGGGGATCCGATTGAAACGATTCTACAGTTTTGACTGCAAATGTCTCTGGTCTACATGGCTATCTTAGATATTACTCGGCGCGTTCTCCACCTCAAGATTTCAAAAAGACAACAAAAGAATGAATGGATGTGGAGAGACTGAAAATGAACTTCCGACTGCTCTCCTTGAGTGAAAGCTTCCCTGAGCGGGGCTTGGAAATTGCCGCATCACTGGTCCCACCTGGGTTTCTCTCTGGTTCTGCTCAGTTCAGCGGTTCTATTTGCGTGTCCTACCCAGTTGTTGCCCTGAATAGTAGCTGCTTCCTTCTACTGGGGGCTCCACTGCTCAATGGCAGGAATGTCTCAGTCTCTTTACCTGCAGCCGCTCCAAAGGGGCAGGGAGACGAAGAGTGTTTTGCTCCACTGCGCTCTGTGAAAGGACCTGCTATTTATAAATTTGAAAATGATTTCCCCCTGTTTATTCCTTTTCTGAAAACCATAACATAAGTATTCAGCCCTCCATGGATTGCTTTAGGGTCAGCTGGGCAGCAGGGACCTCGGGACACACAGGTAAGGAAGATAAAACCTAGTGACACTTAAGCTGGGCTGGGGAGGTGGAACAGAGTGCACCACTGTTGACACTCTTCAAAAAGTCATGTGGAAAGAGAACTGATAAAACACGTTTGAAAGTCACAGTGCTTGTCCAGGAAAACATGTACGATTCATAAAGGGTTCTCAGTGTTCTTGCAGGGGCGGAACACAAAAAGGATTCCTTAGTTCCTTGGCATTTTAACTTTGAGGGCTTGCGACATGAAGCTCTTTTGTTTACCAGTTGGCTGCTTTCTCTTAACAAGGCAGGGGAAGCCAGCAGGCCCTGTGGTCTGGGGAGGCCGTCCACGTGCGTGTCGGGTGCCAGCTCACTGCTCCGCAGCCTTGGACACCCGCTGGCTCGCTGCTCGAGTCCGCGGAGGGGGGCTTCCCTCAGCAGAGCACACCAGCCTGCGGGGGCATCCAGATGGCAGGATGCCTTGTCCTGGGGGAGACCTAGGACCAAGGAAGGTCTCAGGTACCCAGGAAGATGGACAGCTCAGAAAGAGGGTAGAAAGGGTCAAGGACACAGGACCTCCCTCACAATTTGAACTGAAACTTCTCTGTCTAGGTCATAACTCCATTCATAGGGATACGAACTGCCAAACAGGAAAACCATCTCACGTACCAACGGTTTATGTTATTTCACCCTTATTTAGAAGGAAATAATTGTACTTCCAATCTTGATTTGGAACTATTTGGCTAGAGGGTTGAGAAGAGAGTTCTATTTCTTTTTCCCCCGCAAGACGGACAACAGGATGAATTCAAAGGGGAAAAAGCGCAAAATACTTCGAAAGGGGACTCTGCAATAGCAACATTCTGCCACCGGAGGGCAGTGTAGACCACGGTAGAACCCGGAGAGAGGACGAGGTTCTACCGAGTCAGACGTTAAATGCAAATTTAAAATGAAGTATCACCTGCTCAAATTATAAAAACCACCAGGCCGTAGAGTCTTTCCTTTCATTTTGCTCTGTGTGCTCCTGATGAGAACAGACCCCTGCCGAAGGTTGTTGGAGCCCGTTCCTTGGAGGACCCCCAGCCATCAGGTCGCTGACTGGGGTGGTCTGTGGGGTGGGGGGTCAGACGGAGGCCGGGGGCCCTTGAAGGGGCTCGGGGCAGCGGCTGTTTGCCCACTGGGCCAAAAGCGCGTATGGCTTTTAGAGAGTCGTGGCTGAGGTCTGCTCACATGGCGGAGGGTGCTTCGGGAAAGCGGCGGGGCGCCCGGCCGACTGACAAGGCGCTAGCCGCTGGCTTCCAGAAAGAGCGCCTGTGCAAGAAGGAGGGGGCCCGCCCGGCTTCCCGTCTCCTGCTTACTGGGTCAGCCCCTCTCGGGGCCGACTTTGTGTCGTTACCCAAGCGCTGTCCCGAGCTGTTCAAATTCAAATTCAAATTCAAATTCAAAAAACCCGCCGTTCAGTGGCTCAGCCAGGGTTCCGGGCAGGGACTGGGCCTGGTCGCGCGATTCCTTCCCCTGGGGGACAGCGAGGAGCCAGGGACGGGAGTTTTCTCCTCCTTCTGCATCGCGTCCCCTTTGTTCCCTGGGAGCGCCATTCCGCTTAAGAGCCAAGCCGAGCTCACGCCGCAGCGGCAGAGCGGGCGGAAGGAGCCCGGTTCCCGGCGGGGAGCCCGGGCCGTGGGCCACGCGCCTGCGCGCTTGGCGGGGCGCGGGCTCAGCCGTGGCTCGAAAGCTTCCGCTGTTTGTCATGACGCTCGACATCTACAAGCTCTCGTTCTCCACGAACCCCTCCCCCGTTTACTTTTCTGTACCCAATTATGCTCAGCTCTCCAGAAAGCGTTATGCGACAGCTTCGTTGCAATAATGAACACAAGTCTACAAATTCAAATAATGAGCCCCTCCCACTATCATTTTAAATACTGTAGTAGAATATATGTAACAGCATTGATCATTTTAATCATTTGTCAGAGGACAATTTAGTGGTGTTAAATATATTCATGAGGCTGTGTAAACATCACCGCTATCAACAAACCTTTTTTTTTTGTCATTCCCAATATAAACTTTGTACCAGTTCAATAATAGCTGCCCGTTCACTCCAATCCATCGCCCCCCCACCCACTGCCGCCCCCTGCAAGACCTTGGTAATCTATATTGTACTTTCTGTTTCTATGAATTTGTCTATTCTAAGTACCTCATATAAGCAGAATCACACATTTGTCCTGTGTCTTGCTTATTTCATTTAGCATAATGTTTTCAAGGTTCATCCATGTAATGGCATATATTAAAATTTTATTCCTTTTATGAATGAATAATGTTCCATTGTATGTATACACATTTTGTTTATCCACTCATGTGTCGATGGACACTTGGGTTGCTTCCACATTTTGGCTATTGTGAATAGCGCTACTGTAAATATTTGGGTACAAATATCTGTTTGAATCTTTGCTTTCTTTTGGGTATGTATTTAGAAGTGGAATTGCTAGGTCATATGGTAGTTAGCTTTATGTTTAATTTTTAAAAATGTTTTTATTTGTTTTATTTTTATACAGAGGGGAAGGGAGGGAGAAAGAGAGGGAGAAAAACATCAATGTGTGGTTGCTTCTCACACGCCCCCTGCAGGGGACCTGGCCTACAACCCAGGCATGTGCCCTGACTGGGGAATAGAACCAGTGACCTTTTGGTTTGCAGGCTGATGCTCAATCCACTGAGCTACATCAGCCAGGACCTGTGTTTAATTTTTTGAGCAGCTACCAAGCTGTTTTCCACAGTGGCTGCACCACCTTATGTTCCCACCAGCAATGCCTGAGGTTCCAACTTCTCCATATCCTCACCAATCCTTGTTACTTTTTGTGTGTGGGTTAAAATTTTTAAAGAAATTTTCATTAAAGTTGCCCAGCATCACTAGCCATCAGAGAGATACAAATTAAAACCACAATGAGATACCACTTTACATCAGCCAGAGCTGCCATCATAGACAAATCAACAAACAACAACTGCTGGCGAGACTGTGGAGAAAAGGGAACCCTAGTGCACTGTGGGTGGGAATGCAGACTGGTGCAGCCACTGTGGGAAACAGTATGGAATTTCCTCAAAAAACTAAAAATGGAACTGCCTTTTGACCTGACAATTCCACTGCTGGGATTATACCCTAGGAATCCTGAAACACCAATTCAAAAGAACCTATGCACTCCAATGTTCATAGCAGCACAATTTACAATAGCCAAGTGTTGGGAGCAACTTAAGTGCCCATCAGTAAATGAGTGGGTCAAAAAGCTGTGGTACATTTATACAGTGGAATACTACACAGCGGAAAGAAGGAAGGAGCCCCTACCCTTCCCAAGAGCATGGATGGACCTGGAGAGCATTATGCTACGCGAAATAACCTAGGCGGTGAAGGACAAATACCATATGATTTTACCTACAAGTGGAACCTAATCAACAGAACAAACAAGTGAGCAAATATAACCAGAGGCACAGAAATAAAAAACAAACTGACAGTGACCAGAGGAGGGGGGAGGGGATAACAGGAGGAAACGGGGGAAGGGTCACCAAGGAGCATGTATAAAGTGCCAACAGGCAAAGCCAAAAGCGGGTGGGATTGAGGGTGGGAGGTGGGGAGGGGAGGGGTGGGGGGAGTGGTGGGGGAAAATGGACAAAACTGTGCTTGAACAACAATAAAAAATTTAAAAAAAAATTTCATTATAGCCATCCTAATAGAAATGAAATGGTATCTCATTGTGGATTTGATTTACATTTTCATAATGACTAATGATGGCGAACATCTTTTCATGTGTTTACTGGCCATTTGTATGTCTTTGGAGAAACATCTACCCAAGTCCTTTGTCCATTTTTGAATTGAGTTCTTTGTGGTTTTTGTTGTTATTGAGCTTTGGGAGTTCTTTATACATTATGAATATTAACCCCCTGTCAGTTATATGAATTGCAAGTATTGTTTTCCCATTCTGTAGGCTGTCTTTTCACTTTCTTGATAGTGTCTTTTGATGTACAAAAGTTCTTAATTTTGATGGAGTCCAAGTCATCTAATTTTTCTTTTGCTATCTGTGCTTTTGGTGTCATATCTATGAAATCATTGCCAACTCGAGTGTCATGAAGATTTTCTCCGATGTTTCCTTCTAAGGGTTTTATATTTTTGCCTCTTCATGTTAGGTTTGTGATTGATTTTGAGTTAATTTTTGTATATGGGGTCCACCCATGGGCCCAGATTTATTCCTTTGCATGTGGATATCCAGTTTCACTAGCATTATTCGTTGAAGAGATTATCCTTTACTCGTTAAATGGCCTTGGCATCCTTGTTGAAAATTAGTTGGCTATATACATGAAGGCTTATTTCTGACCTTCCTCCTCTATTTCATAGATCCATACATTTGTCCTTTTGCTAGTACCATGCTGTTTTAAATACTATAGCTTTTTTACTACATTTTAAAGCTGGGATGTGTGAGTCTTCCAACTTTCTTCTCTTTTCAAGATTGTTATGGCTATTTAGGGTCCCTTGCAATTCCATATAAATTTGAGGATCAGCTTTTCCACTTTTGTGAAAAAGGTTGTTGGAATTTTGATAGGGATCGTGATGACTCTTTAGAGTGCTTTGAGTAGTAGTGACATCTTAACAGTGTATGTCTTCCAATCCATGAACATGGGATGTCTTTCCATTTACTTAGGCCTCCTTTAATTCCTTTCAGCAATGCTTTGTATTGTTCAGCATGCAAGTCTTTCATGTCTTTGGTAAGATTTATTGCTAGTATTGACTTCTTTTAGATGGCGTTCTAGATGGAATTGCTTTCTTATTTTTTTCTTCTTATTATTTAAAAAAATTACTTACGGATATCTCTGTGCTGGGAATCAGACAGAGGAGAAAGTTTAAGTTCTTTTCAGATCTTTTCTGAGCCTGCATCTATCTCTGGGCATGTGGCTTTCTAAATTCCCCTGTGTATGTGGCTGCTTTTGAATGGCCTAATCTTAAATGGCTGGCTTCCAAAATGGGAGAAAGGGAAGAAAGAAAAAATAAATAAAACAAAGAAATCCAGGTTCAGCTCCTTTAAAGGTCCAGGAAACCACCCCAGCCAGTGGGGCTTGCAACAACGGCCGCCCATCTCTGTGCCTGCTCCTGGGACGTGAAAATCAATGACCAGCAATCAGAAAGCAGAGCACTGATTTCTGGGGGACCAGGTCCTTCTTGCCGACTCTGGCTCCAGCAAGCCATGTCAGGAATGCAAACACGGCTGCCTGCCACTGGGCTGGGGGGCGGGGGATAGGTGACCTCTATAGCACGAAAGGCCGAAATTAGCTGAAGGCAGCCACCTTTTGCCAGTCAAGCTTTCTCCTGGAAGCTGAAAGCATTTGAACAGAGTTCTGAAAGTGCGACTTCAGACAGTTTCTGCCAGTGCAGTTGTTGCCTAAGTGGAGAGACAGGTTCCTGGTGCTCTCTCCTTAGCCATCTTCCGTGACGTCCCCTCCCATTACTGAACCTTGGATATCAAACACCTCTTGATTTCCATTTGCTCTTTGAGCCCTGCTCTGGCACATCAGTGTTGAATCAGTGTTGGACCTGGGGAGGCAGTTTCATTCATAATGGGCCCCCCTGCAAGCAAAGACTATAGCTATGTATCTCACTTGGCTTTTGTGGGGACTCGAGGGGGCCCCACAATAACATATGCGCTTGATTTCAGGCCACTGGAAAGAGAGCTAAGAAGTCAGATAGTTGGAGATCATAACATCTGTCTTGTTACTAATCAAAACTGGATTGGGGGTCTTGGCTTAGATATGTGACAACAATGGGTTTCCGCATACTGGGCACCATGATTTGGGAACTGGCCCCAGCCATGACTATACCTAAAGCATCCATCTGGAGGCCTCCTCTGTACTCCCAGGCCGGCTCCAGAGAGATAGGCAGGAAGAGACTATGCCTCTTATCCTGTGTTCCTTCTCCAGAAATGGCTGAGAGCTTACCTCTCACAGAGAAGAGATGGGAGCAGGGAGGGACCAGGGGTGTCACGCTGATTGATGTCCCCCCCTCCTGGAAGGAAACATCAGAAGCTGACAATGAGTGTTCCCATCCCTGGTTCTCAGCTCCTGCTCTTTGCATCCATTTCGCATCCACAGGAGGAAACCCTGGCTCTCTGTTCTTCAGCCACAGTGGCCGCTGCTGCTGTCATTGCCTCCTGCCTTTGAATTCTGGCCCAGGAAACCTTCTCCTCTGAGCAATAGCCCCCCGGCCTCAGCTCACATTCACCCCTCAGTACAGGAATCCGAACCGGAGCTGTTTTTGCTGAAGCCTACAGACATGGTTACCTCAGGGGTGCTTCCCCAGCTTCAGGTCTTCCTCTGCTTCTGAGTGTTCCTGTGGGGTCAGAGATGTCACCTGTCGGTCCCTTCCCTGCAACCCTCTAAAGATCTTGTTATTCCATACTTCCTTCAGGTTGATCCAGCAGGATTTCCAAGGTCGGCCGGCTTCTTAGGTGAGCACTGCCCTTGTCTTCTGTAATGGGTCCGATGGCATCAGAGCATCTTTGTTCTTCCCCACTCTTCGTGTCTTGACCATTAGACCAAAACCTAGTTTCTACACTGATCTCTTTTTAGTTCTTCTAAAGCCTTTTCGTTTTTCATATACTGAATTTTGAGGATTTAAAAAAAGTTTGAGGTATGATTGACATACAACATTCTATTAGTTCAGGTCTACAACACAGTAATTTGACATTTGTACGCACTGTGAAATGGTCATCACAATAGGTCTTGAATCTTTCCCCCCACCTATTTGTTTGTTTATTTATTTTTACTGTTGACACTTACAGATGTCCCCATGTCTTCCCCTTTGCCCCCTCCTCCCAGCCCTCACTCCCCTGTCCCTCTCACCATCCCCACACTGTCGCGTGTGTCTGTGAGTCATGCATTCATGTTCTTGGCTAATCCCTTCCCCTTCTTTTGTCCAGTCCCCCTCCCCTCCCCTTCTCCCAGCTGTCAGTCTATTCCATGTAACCGCACCTCTGTTTCTATTTTGTCTGTCATTTCTCATTCTATTTTTCCCTTAGGATGTGTTCCGTAGTCCAGAATAAAAAGACGGTGTTCCACGAAGCCCTTCTGAGTCACTTCAGGGAAAATAAGGTGGAGATAGCAAATGCAATAACAAAGCCATTTCCTTTCCTCGAGAGCCTCAGGGACCGCTCCTTCATCACCGAGAAAATCTATAACGTAAGAAAAGTGGGTTGTATCTCCCCTTGGCAACCTAGCCTCCCATTAATTTCTGTTTAGCATCCTAGATTCCAAACTGAGCTCTTTATGCCTGCCATGGGAAGCCTCTTTTAGGTTGGGTAATCATCCTGTAAGGCTGACAGTGACGGGGCACGAAGGCATCACTAAAGACACTTGTCCCCTAATTGAAGCCTTTTTCTTCTGTGGGGCATCCTGGAGTGTGTGGGGGCTGGAGGGTAACGGTAATATGGCCGGATTGAAACTGGAAAGTTTTGCCAATGCACAGCAACTTGCACAATATAACAAAATTACATAAAGTTAAAATAATTAAAAGAATTGGGACATTATAATTCCATTATAACACCCACTCATCTCAGATGAAATCCTCAGGGAATTTGTGTCATTATAAATCAAATTTCAGCCTCATTGTTGTCTCCTCCAGAGTGTTTAAATTTTATTAGGTGGTTCTGGAGTCTTGGGAGGCAAGCAGATTTGATTAGTGGGTCCTCCTGAGGATGCACAGGAGGAAGCCATCTCTTCAGCGCGTGATTGTGCTTCATGCTCTTTGCAGCAAGGGCAGGACCAGCTCCCTGTTTCCTGAAGCCTCGTCAGGACTGTTCCCACCCGGGGTTGCTGTGCAGTCAACAGAATTACTGTGAGATCCATTCTTGAAACCGCCTAGGCAGGATGAGAGGGCAGAAGCCAAGGGGAGGAGCTCATTTGTGATTTTAAGCAGTCGATCAAACATTTTAGCAGTTCTAAAAGGGTACACGAAAAATGGTAATCTACACTAAGTGGAAAAGGTGTTCTATGCTTTTACTTTCTCGATGTCTGTTTATCTTTTAAAACTATTACTTTATATGGATTTTTTCCATTGCACTTTTTTAAAGGAGTCTCAAGAAGCCTGCAGAAACTTGGTTCCTGTAGGGAGAGTGGTGTATCATATTCTTTGCGAACTTGAGAAGAAGTTTGATAGGTCACTTCTACATGCCCTGTTCAGTGGGGTTCATCTGAAGGAGTATCCCGATTTAATCCATGTTTATAGAAGCTTTGAAAACGGTAATCAATTTTCTCTCCTCCCTTTTGGGGTCTAAGCCTACTTTTCATACATTCGTTCCCTCAGTCACTCATTTCACAAGCATTTATGAAAGTTTACCATATCCCGAGCCCTGTGCTAGGCAGTGTGAGCAAAGCTGACGTGTTCTCTGATTTCATCATTAAAATGATCTGCCACGTGACTACCAGGCTAAGGCTTAGTCTGTGTTTAATTACATCCTTTTTTTCTTCTGGGCATGTATAGCCTCTTTACAAAGAAAATCCCTCTGTTCTTCCCTAAGGTTTGTACAGTTCACAGACACATTTCACTTATAGAATTTATATTGAAATAACTTTCCTTCCTCTCTGATCGTGTTGTTGGGTGATTGATTACTTTTGTAACTTCCCCACTTACTCCACCATCTTTAAAATCCCAGAAGCTCATCACCCGTAGAATTTCAGTGATTTTTGTTTTGTTTGTTCTCTTCACTGTCCCAGGGAAAGGGACAAGCAACACCAACTTAGGAACCGCTGAGGTTCAGTGGCCCACGGGCTGGACATTCCCCCACGGAGGGACAGGGGTTCACGGGTGGCCTGCATGTATGACTATGAGGCGGGGTTCCCGATCTCTTACCTGCAGCCTCTAATCAATTTTCCTCTGTTCAGTGATCCAAGACAAATCTATTTCCTGGGAGAGTGACAGAGCAGAGACACACAAAATTCTCAGCTCTCAGCCGAGCCGTAAACAAGGTAATTATGACAAGACACAAACTTTGAGGGCAAGTAGGCCAAGGAACCAAGAGGAGACTGTGGTGTCGGGGGTGGAATACCAGCGGGACATGGGGTTGGCAGGTGAGAGGTACTTTGAATCGATTCCAAAGTGACCCGACTCTGTATGGAATTCAAGGGTGCTAGCAAGGGGTGGCAGAGAGACTCTCTGACCGGTGTCCTGGAGGGCAGGATAAGAGTCTGAGTGGAAATTATGGATCTCCCTAGGAGACCCTCAATGAAGGGCTAAGGACTGTGGGCCCAAGATGAGCATCAAAGAAAGGACACTTGATGATGGAAGAAAGGACTGATTTAAATGTGGGGTGTGTTATTTAAGAGCAGAAATAGTCCAGAAGAAAGGCAATCATACAGAAAAAAGAGAGGAAGTGGTGGAGGTGTGGGGAAGGGGTTGTGGGCACTTTAAGAGAGGGGAAGAAGGAGGGGAAATAAAAGGCAGCAGAAATGGGTCAAAAGCACAATATGACCAATATTTTGAAGAACTCACTTGACTGAACCTCTGGCAGTTGTGGGCTTAGGGCTCATGGCTGCATTTGGAGGGTAGTGGCACTTAGGTACCTGTTATACAGAAAAGAACACCGAAATCTAGAGAGACCATGTATGCAGTTGGCCTGGGGTCAGCTAAGCAAGAATGAACCCAGACATTCTGGACGCAGAGCCTGTGTTCCTTTTTCTTTTTTAAGTGGAGGTAAAATTCGCATAACATGAAATCAACCATTTAAAAATGTACAGCGCCATGCAACCATAGCCTCTTATCTAGCTAAAGCTAGTAAAACACTTTGGGCCCCTCAGAAGGAGATCCCATATCCTCGGAGCCATCGCTTCCCAGTCCCCTCGCCCCAGAAGACACTGATAAAACTAAGAAGTGTATCTTTTAGTTTCTGTGGGTTGGGTGGGGAGGATCACAGGTAGAACAGGAGTGGGGCCTGATAAATAGGCTGGGGGGGGGGGCGTGCAGGGGAAGAGAGCTGGGAAGGGAAAGAGCTATCAAGGGCTGAGCGTCCTAGGAAGCAGGGAGACAGAAACGCGCAGCAGGAGAAGCCCGGGAGACAGAGGCCAGGGGAGTCCAGGGGGCAGAAATTTCTCCCAAGGGGAGGAGCAGCGATGCCTGGAGATCGGATCCTGGCAGAAAACTGAGAAGCGGAGAGGAGAGCAAGCTCTATCTAACAAGACGGAGAGAGGCAGGGCATTGGAGGTGGGGTTCTCGGAGCAGGAGTATT